>VNJR01011487.1:0-10771 GCA_008042585.1 Drosophila punjabiensis | reverse complement strand
ATCCCCGCAGCTCGCCGAGGTAGGCCAATTCCAATTCCACCAACAGTTTCCACATTTGGCGCACCAAACCGACCAGTTTCGATTACATTATCATTTCGTGTTCGTTCCGTTTTGCGGCAATGAATGTTGCCCGCCACTGCCGACCGCCGAGTGCCGAGCGCGCTCAGTGGAGCTCCAATGGAGTTGAGCGGAGCGTTCACTTTTGTCCAGCACCGCGACGAACTTGCCACACCAACTGGGTGAGTGTCTATGTCGGCTATTGCAACCACGATGCCTGCTGGAGCCCCAACTCTGGCTATATAGGTTTCAGTGTTGCCAAGAAAGAAATTGAAAAATAATTAAGATATTCCAGCCAAAAAGCGGGGGAAACAAAGTGAGAAATGTATTTAAATATGATGCTTATAGAGAACAGTAAGCTACAGTCGAGTCTAATTATATATTTTCTACACTAATTATTAATTTTTTATTACTGAGTATGAAAACTAAAATCTTACATGGTGGAATGCCTAAGAAAATGCTTTTAGAAAATGGTTCTAAGAACATGTTTAGCAACAAGCAATACAGCGGAAATTTACTTTAGGTATTGATAATAGTGAATATTTAATATTTTCATAATACAAATTTCTGAGCATAAGGTTAAATTGACAGCACTGATTGACGCAGCTTTGGCCACCGCTCTGTGGTCGTCGATGGTGACCAGTGGGCAGACTACTCTTGCCATTTGGCTTCGTGACTGGGTAAAAGTCAACAAGCGATCTACCACTTTCAATTGCCGGTGTTCGTTCCGATCAGTCATGTTGCAAGTGCAACTGCATTTTGTTCGGCATTTGCCGGCACACGCAGACACAACGTTCAATGCTCCGCTGCAAGATTATGCAATCAGAGGCAACAGTGGGTAAAAATACTTTTTCGAAAACTTAATGAATATTTACTGGGAAATTAGAAAAAGTAAACTTATGACACTAGTAATTTGTTGAAATAACGTCTAAAACGTTTCACAATTAAGACTGAACCCTAAGGTCGGTAGGCTCGTAAAAACAAAGATTTTCTATTAGACAAATCTGTGAGATCAAAATGTTGCAAAAACTCATTCGAAAGGTGCTTCCTTAGATGACCTTACTAAACCTAAACGATAAACTAAATAAACGCTTCGAAATAAATCAATATATAAAACAGGTCATCCAACTTTTAAACTTGCCAAGAGATCACCTTTGAGATTGTGATAAACTAGTGCAATTATTGGCAAAAGTTATTGCCAGTCTTCAAACTCAAAAAACTTTCAAAATCTATTCACTACACAAATTTAAAAGACCAATTTAATTTAAGAAAATCCGGCACGAACCACAAGCCAGCTCCGAGGTCAAAACTCTTAAGAAAACGTGCAAAATAATTTCGCATTTAATTGCAAACAATTTATGGAAGAGGCTACTGCGGTTGAGCTATAATCTTTGTATGCATAATATGTGGAAAACAAAGAAGCATATATTGAGGCCTCGTTACGACACCGTTTAGTAGTAGTTCCCACAAATTTTAGAAGAAGGAAGCTGGCCATTGGCTCCGCAACCGAGATTGGCCCACTTCCATCAATCATCGCAGGCCACGGTGCGGCCAGCAGGCTCGTGTCTCGTGCATTGGGGCGTTTAAGCGTCGACGTTGGCTTTCAACGAGCAGTTGCAGTTGCAGTTGCCATCTTGGCCAACTGCCGCTGCTGCCGCTATTGGCTCAGTGACTTTGCGCTGCAGTGGTAATGGAAACCTGCACCGCTTGGCTGGCCAGCATGATTATTTGTAGGTCACCGAAAACTGCACACTGCCGAGATAGATGCGTGTACAGAGGAAAAAATATTTTAAATTGTGGTCAATAAAAAATAATAATAATTAAAATGTTAACTACCCTTTAGGGACATTTTAAATCAAGAGAATGAATTGAAGAATCTGTAATGAGTTAATATTAAAGTTTCCTCTGAAAAAGTGCCATTTCCTTACTTCATTCCCAACTAATTTTAAATATAAATAATTTCTTAAAGTGTATATAACTGGATAGTTAGTGGAAGCTGTAAAGTGCCATCTTATGATCGATCAACATCAAATACGGCCCATAAATATGGGTTTTATAACACGCGCCAAGGGGTTGCCGTTGCCAAAGGCCAATGGAAGGGGCAGTCGAGTGGCAATTGATTGGACATGGGGCTAAACATAGCCGCTAACATCATGGCTAGTTAATAGCCAGACACTCTGGCTAATTCTAATCAATGTGCACAAGTTGTAACAACATTGAGTGCTTATTGATTACTCGGGGCAAGTGCTCAAGGGTGCTCCACCAGTACCAGTGCCGCCTATTAGGCGCATTCAAAGATCCGTAACTTGGCTGGCTGCATGACTCGACACTAAGCGGCCTGGCTAATTGGATGACGTTACAGCTTCCGTAACGAGACTAGCTCTGCCCTTCATGCGGCCAGCAATGACCAGAAAGAGGAGGGTCAAGTTCAGCCCAGTGGGCGTTCATTGTGGTCCACTAAATGGGCGTGAAATTTAACTTTCCCAGCATTCAGGTGTAATAACTTTATTTACCGTTTAGTTCCCATACACACCTATGATTAGGCAGTGCAGACCGGAGTTACATCACAGAATAGGGAAACGGATTGCTTCGGAAGAAATTGATTATATTTTTTTATATTTATTTTATTTTCTCTACAGGCCCAGTTCGTGCTGTGTATCGTTCACACCACCCGCGCCCTCTTCAGCAACCAGTGTCAGTTCTCCAAGTTCATCTCAGCCCTCCTCCTGCTGAACGCCTCCATTTTCTTCTGCCTCTTCATGAACTTCTACATGCAGAGCTACAGGAAGTCCAAGGCTGCGCAGCAGCAACTAGAGCAACAGCAGCAGCAACAGCTCACGGCCACGCCCACCAAGGCGGACAGCAACAACAACAACAACAGCACGGCGATGGCAACGCAGAAGCTGAAAGCCCACTAAAACGGACTCAGTCCCAGGGATAGAGCTCGATGGGGGAACTACTTGTAACAATGTATAAACTGAAAACAGATTGGTGTTGGCAACAGACGAAAAACGGATGAAACGTTTGAAGTAGTTTTGGTACAAAGGTTTCAACTAACGCTAAGCTAAGCTTAAGAGCCATAAACACAAGCATGCACACACAGAGAAGCGCCGGCTGACGGCCGATCGATGAACAGGAACAGGCGAACACGGGGCGTATGCGCAATCAGATCGCCCTCCAGCCTCTGGCCAGCTTTGCTTAACCGCTTCGCCTGCCCTTGCCGCTGTATCCAATCAGCCGCTTCTGCATTCTTCTCTCTTTGTATCCGCATGTGGAACTGTACAACAAACTGGGTCACTTTTCGAGATCTGCCTAGAGTGTAAGTCGCCTAATTCTAGAACCTCACAAGCGAAACGCGTTTAGATTTAATCGAAAAAGAAAAGGGCGCTCGGCTGCCCGCCCGTAGTCATAAGTGATAATTGTAATTGTGTATAGACGATTTGTAAATAGCCTGTTAAATGTTAATGTTAAATATTTGTAGTCCTAAGCCAACTAGTCTAACTTACAAAATTCGCACGAACAAACACGGCGCGAGCACAAAATTAAAAGCGAAGACAAATAAAGACGAAGAAAAGATAAATTTAAAAAAACCAACCGAGTGGGTTTTGCTTATTCAGCCTCTGCCTCCTTAGTAACTCTAGGGGGAAGCAAGGCAGGGTCATTGTGGCGGAAGAGATCAATACATTCCAAAAGCTAACAATAGGAATCCGATCAGAATCGGAAATACCGGAATTGATAAGACTTCTTTCTGGCCAAAAGCACAAAGCAAAGGCTTAAGCACTGCTTTTAAATTAACAGTGTCGACATAGGAAATCAATAATAGCAGTAGCATAAGTTCTGAATAATAACAAATTCCGTTCTTTTGCTTTTAAATGTGTTGAAACAGAAAACGAGTAATACCAATAGACCATTTGTCAAAATCACGAGAGTTAAACTAAAGCAAATCACTGTTAACTACAAAGAGCATATTACTTATTTGTGTGAGTAAGTAATACAATATCCGTTAAAGTTTATTTTAAATTTTATTAAATAGTAGTTTTTAATTAAAACAAAAAGATTCAACAATTTCAAAATTATTAACTGCCATTGCAATCAGTCTGGCAACGCTTTGCTGTGCTTCGGAGTTCGTGAGCTGGAACTAGTTTGCGACTCGGAACAGTAACTAAAGTAAAATATTAGGGTCATAACTGGTACATCAAGTTATGTACAATTACTTCTTAATGTTATTTTAGTTTTAATATTAAAAACAAGTTCATATAAATAAATTAATGAGTCATATAAATATGGCGTTTTGGCATTTTGTAGAGTGACTTTGTATTTATTATCGGCCAGCTTACGGTCACACTAGCTTTATAATCAAACAAAAGGAACAAAAAGAATTCAAGTTAACTCTTTACCGCTAACTACGATTAACCGAGAGCCGCCTGACAGCATGGAGCAAATGGAAGTGGATGTGGACATGTCGGCCAAGCCGAGCACCTCGTCAGCCTCCGGCGGCGCCACCAACTCACAGGATCCGACCCCAAACCAGAATCCCGCGACGGAGCAGCCGCCCAAGGGGAATATCATGGCTGCGCCGGGCACCAGCGGTTCGGTGACCATTTCGCTGCACCCGCTGGTCATAATGAATATATCGGAGCACTGGACGCGCTTCCGGGCACAGCACGGCGAGCCGCGTCAGGTGTACGGAGCCATAATTGGCAAGCAGAAGGGACGCAACATTGAGATTATGAACTCGTTCGAGCTCAAGACGGACGTAATCGGGGACGAAACGGTGATCAACAAAGACTACTACAACAAGAAGGAACAGCAGTACAAGCAGGTGGATATTGCTAATATTTTCCTAAGCTAAAAGCTCTCTATTTAATCGTCAAACTTGATAGGTTTTCAGCGATCTCGACTTTATAGGCTGGTACACAACCGGCGAGAGCCCCACGGCGGATGACATAAAGATCCAGAAACAAATCGCCGCCATCAACGAGTGCCCCATCTTGCTGCAGCTCAATCCGCTCTCCCGGAGCGTTGACCAGCTTCCGTTGAAGCTGTTCGAATCGCTCATCGACCTGGTGGACGGCGAGGCCACCATGCTGTTTGTGCCCCTTACCTACACACTGGCCACAGAGGAGGCAGAGCGCATTGGAGTGGATCATGTGGCACGCATGACCTCCAACGAGTCGGGCGAGAAGAGTGTGGTGGCCGAGCATCTGGTGGCCCAGGACAGCGCCATTAAGATGCTGAACACGCGCATCAAGATCGTGCTGCAGTACATTCGGGACGTCGAGGCCGGCAAGCTGCGGGCGAACCAAGAGATTCTACGCGAGGCCTACGCCCTGTGCCACCGGCTGCCCGTGATGCAGGTGCCCGCCTTCCAGGAGGAGTTCTACACGCAGTGCAACGACGTCGGACTGATCAGCTATCTGGGTACCCTCACCAAGGGCTGCAACGACATGCACCACTTCGTGAACAAGTTTAACATGCTATACGACCGCCAGGGATCCTCGCGCCGCATGCGAGGCCTCTACTATTGATGTGCTGCCCCCCATTAAAGCTCCCGATAATGTACGATGGGTGAATGCGATTTTATTTCAACTGCCAGATATCACTTTCCTTCCTTGCACAGAGAGAGCCTCGAGCTTACAGCTACCAGCTTCTAGCTTCGTAAATTCAATTCAGATGCATGCTCGGACATTTCCTAGACACTTAAATAGGTAACTTGCAGCGGTTAATTAATGGTTGTAGTCGTCCAGCTTCAGGCTGGCGTACTGCTGCAGGAACTCGACCTCCAGCGGGTGCATCTCCTTGGCGGGAATGATGAGCGAGTGCAACGGTCCGCCCAGGTCGGTGGATCGCATCTCGAGCAGTGTGCTCACGGCAATCTGCTGGGACTCCTGGCCGACGCGGGCCAGACCCACGCACAGCGACTGCTCGTTGAGAACCGTGTTCCGCTCAAGGGCGTCCTTCTTCTCCACGATGGCAAGCAGCTGGTGGGCCGCCTCCGCAACGCTCATGAAGCGCGGCGGCATATACTCCTTGCGCTTGCGCATTAGAGACTCTGGTGTGGGCTCCTTCACCTTGATGTCCAGCAGGCACAGAGTGTGCATGTTGTGCAGGCGGTTAAGCTTGATCTTGTCGTAGAAGCTGTCGGGCTTCCAGGTCTCGTCCCAGTACGGAATGGACACAGTCTCGCCGAATTTGTACAGCTGGAGGCCGCAGCAGCCCACCGCGTTCATGATGGAGGCGTTGTGCACCACCTTGTAGGGGATGTTCTTCTCCTTGGCGCGCAGTATGAAGTCTGTGTGGGTGGTGGCCCCGAACGGATCGCCCACCACCAGCAGAGCCACGTCGGACTCGCCAGCGCCTGCCAGGATCTCGTCAGCGCCCTGCTCCACCAGGTCGCGGTCCGCCAGCAGCAGCGGCCGCCCGTAGAACTCTTGCTGCGAAAGCGTGGGCTGGTGAGTGAGTGTGGGGGCAACGTTTGTCAAGGGATACCTACCATATCCTCAAGGCTGCAGCCCAGAATCGAGGTGTACATCTCCAGGTACACACGACTGCACTGCTTCACTATCTCCAGACCCTTGACCGTGATGTCCTTGAGGTCGCCAAGGCCGAGGCCGATTAGGTAGAACATGCTGAGCAACTACTGCGACTGGCTCGGCCACTGCAACTCCTGCCAAATGTTGTTAAAAAAGCTTTTTAAATGCAGTCAACACGTGCCGTCGGGCGTTCTGTGTGACCGCAGCCAGAGCGCCAAAAAATCACAATTTTCGGTGGAAGTGTACCGAAAACACTTGTTAGTTTTTGCTTTTAAATTTCAATTTTATTGGCGATTCCAACTAAACCCCAATAAAAAGGCGTTCTCAAGATAACCGTAAATCTCAAAGTTGAAGAAAAGCTCCGAGAGAACAGTAATTCATTCCAGGCAAACACATTTAGCTCTCAGTGGGACCAGTCGCTGTGAATACACACGAAGGCGGGCAATTCTAAAGACAAGGTCAAAGATTCAATTTTAAAATAATAATAGCTCCCCCTTTGCGTTTAAGAAATAGGTAATTTGGTGTGTTTATTTCATCTCAGCTGTATGCTTAACATGTGCAGTGGCACAAAAAACTTAATACTTTTGGTATTGTCTTAATGCTTACTCCAACAAAAAGTTAAACTTAACAAAACGAGCAACGAGCTCTAAGCCTCTGCGTCAGTTGTCTCACCGCAGATCTTATAATTGCATAATTGGGGGCTGAATATAGGAAATAAGAGATTAGCATTTAATAAATGTATGGGATTCCCCTTAACTTACTTCGACGTGGCCCCGCGAACAACGCAATATGCAATGAAACGCTCTATCTGAAATTATAAAAAATCAAATTTAAAATTATTACTATTGGAACTCAAGCGCCACTTACCATCATTTCAAAGGCTCCGTAGACCATAGAATTGTCAAATGCCTTTCGGACTTGCAGAAAGTATTTGTGAATCTCCGCACTGAGGCTCTTCCAGTCGGGACACTCTTCGCGAGAACTGCGACAGTTGATAATTAGGCTGAAGGTACGGATTAGCATAAACATGTCCGCATGCCGGTCACTGTTGGCCAGCTCCTGCCAGTTGACCTGTTTGGCCAATTCGAAGGCCTTCTGCGCCTGCAAATCGATCACAAGATTAACGAAATACCTAAACACTAGCTGCCAAGCCTACATTGTCGCTGCCCAACTCGACTCGTACTTTCGCGTACTCTCCCATAATGGTGAGCAGCAGGGCCACCGCGATGTCGTTGCCCAGTTTCGAGGACTTTACCAAAGCGGGAATGGCGGCGTGTATGTCCAGCACCCGTTCCAAGCGCTCCTTTCCAAGCTCTTCATTCACCAAGTTCTTGTGCAAACCAATGACAATATATTGGACCTGGGATCAAGAGATTAATTAAAATATATAGAAAATTGTGCTTTATTGCATCTCTTACTCCTTCTGTGTCCAGAGTGTCCGGCAGATGGCTGACTATGTCGACTAGATTAAAGCGCTCCTTCATCAGCTGCGAGTTGTCGTTTTGGTAGGTCATCATCATAATGGACAGCGTAAACAGATCCAGCAGTCCCTTCAGGCTCACCGAAATGCAGGATGTCAAGCAGGCCACAAACTGATCTAGCAGCTAGCCAACAATTTAAAATTTGTTAGTTTTAATTGATTTAATGTACAATATTTTAGACTTACCCGTTTGGCATCTTTGGTTTCTTGTGCAAAGGGAAACCAGCCGCCTATGCAGGATTTGTCGAGAAATGATTTGATGTCATCGTGCGTATACCCTAAGCGGATATCGTCATCCTCCAGAATGGAGGTATTAAGCGATGCCACGGATATATCCATTTAATTCATAAATGTTTCTCCGTGTAGCTTGTTGTAAACAAAAAATGCGCAAAAATAACATCAAGAGTGACCGAGTAAACGAAATACTTGCTCACATTCCAGCTCTTCTTCTTCTAATTAAACACATTCAGCCAGCGTTCCCAGATCAGTGATTTAACATGTTAATTAGTCTTCCACTGCTTTTTTCATGTCAAGCTTTCCACAAATTTCAAATTTGTGCATTACTTTATCAAGCATAATCTCAAATAAATACATTTTTTGAATTTCAGGTTTCCGAATTTTGTGGGGAAAATTTCAACATTTTGAGATTTTTTAGGGGAAAAGCAAGATTTACATCTGGCAACACTGGTTTTGGACCTCCACGTGCGGCGCGTTTTGTAGATTTTATTCTTTTACTGCTGATTTTACATAAATAAAACCATTTAAAATGCCGCCTGTTAAGAAGCCCAAGCCCCAGAAGGCTGAGAAGCCGGCCACGCCAATTAAAACAATACAGAAACCCAAGGAAGTCGTTTCCGGGCAGGTGGGTTCCTAGTACCAACGAAAACAACATCTCAGATGGATGTCCGGATAACTGTAAACTTCCTCCATATTTCAGCTGAAGAAAAAGGTGGACAAGGCCAAGCCGCAGAAGGTAAAGGGTCCGGAGCGCGGCGTGATCATTGTGAAGCATCTGCCGCACGGATTCTTTGAGCAGCAACTGCGCCAATACTTCCGCCAGTTCGGCCGGGTGCTCCGTGTCCGACTGGCCCGATCCCTGCGTACGGGCAACAGCAAGGGCTATGCCTTCGTGGAGTTCGAGTACCCGGAGGTAGCCAAGGTGGCGGCAGACACCATGGACAACTACCTTATGTTTCAGAAGGTGGTCAAGGCCTCCTACATTCCCCCGGAGAAGCAGGCCTTCAATTACTTTAGAACCTCCTTGAAGAAAGTTACGAACAAGGTGAGTTCATCCGTAATAAGTCTTTAAGAACGCAAAATAACCGGATAAATATGCACAGGCCGGTAAGGAGATCTACGTCTCGGATGTGACCAAAGCCACTCAGCGAAGCGTAAAGAAGCAGAACAACTGGAATGAATCCGCCTGCCAGAAGCGAACCATAACCAACCTCAATAAGATAAAAAAGCTGCAGGAGAAGTACAAGGACTTGGGCATCGATTTCTCCAATTTGCTCGTGCAGCCAGTCAAGAAGTCAAAGGATGCTCAAAAGGCAGAGACAGCCGAGGCCTCCACCAGCAAGGCAGCCAAGTCCGACAAGAAGAAGTCGCCAAAACTAGAGGACTTGCTAGGCACAACCATCGACGAGGATTCCGACGATGAGGACTATGAGGACGCTAGCGACGATGAGTCCGAAGTGGAGGAGGACGAGGACGACGAACAGGCCAGCGATGACAGCGACGAAGAAGAGGAGGACCTTCCGGTGCCGACGAAAAAGGCACAAAAGAAGACCAAACCCGCCGCCGAAAGCTTGGCGGATAAGCTGAAGCGCAAACCCGGTACTGGTGGAATCCAAAAGAAAAAACCCGCACCTGTTGTAGCCAAAGCAGCGAAGATATCAGCAAAGAATGTTGCTACCCAGAAGCTGCAGCTGGCCGCAGCTAAGAAGCTGGCCAAACCCCTGCCCGTAGGCAAGGCCAAGAAGTCGAAGAAGTAGCTTAGAATACCTTTACTATCTGTAGTTGTTAAGTAAACAAAAACATTTTGTAAGTTGAATTGTGTTAAAAATATGTCCGTGTACAAACTAGAACTGTGGCGTCTTGGTATCGACTCCTTGGAGCTCCTCCAGTTTGATGCGCTTGCACTTCATGCGGCGGTTTTGGAACCACACCTTGACCTGCCGCTCCGTCAGGTCCAGGGCCACAGCGATCTCGTAGCGCCTCAGTCTGGTCAGGTAATTTGAGAAGCAGAACTCCGTCTCCAGCTCCTTGAGCTGTGACTTGGTAAAGGCCGTGCGTTCCTTGCGATTCGATGAGCTGGCCCTCGGTTTGCTATTTGTTTGGTTCGAAAGGTCCTGGCAGGTTGAGGCAGCATCATTTAGCATCCACGAATCGGTGGCTTCTCTGGACCAATTGGCCTGCACTCTGTCGTAGTCCATGTAAGGTCCATTTTGGTCGTATCCATAGCTGCAGTCCGTGTATCCTTCAGCTTGATTTAGCCAAGATCTGGTAATATCCACATAGTAACTGGACTCGTAGCCCGCGATGGTGTTACTGCAGTTCTTCATTTCGGCTCTCTTCGCTTCTCGGGCACAACTAATACTGAGAGCTCGGACCCGCGGGAGCCGCTTATTAAGGAAGACTGCCTCTGCGATCGCCTCAATCTGCTTTTTCACTTAGCTGCAAATGATGTGCTGCTGATATG
>VNJR01011486.1:0-109788 GCA_008042585.1 Drosophila punjabiensis | reverse complement strand
TATATGTATATTCATACAATTTTACAGTTTTAAATTTTTTACAGTTTTACACTTTTTACAGTTTTACATTTTTTACCGACCGTTTGTATGGCAGCTATTTGATATAGTCGTCCGATTCTTATGAAATTTACAACAAAATTCTGAAAAAATATGAAATACTAGTATCTAAAAGTTGAAGAAATTATGTTGAATACTGACAAAGTTATAATTATTTTTTCTACAAATTTCCCGATCGTTTCTATGGCAGCTATATGATATAGTCATCCGATTTTTATGAAATTTAATCTTAAAATCTAAAATAATATATAAAGCTCATAACCGAGAGTTGGTCAAGATATCTTTAAAAACAGTGAAGTTATAATTTTTTTTCAAAAAATTTACGGATCGGTTGTATGGCAGCTATATGATATAGTTGACCGATCCGGCTCGTTCCGACTTATGTACGAGTGAGAGTATATAGAAGACTATCTGCAAAGTTTCATTCAGATAGCTTTAAAACTGAGGGACTAGTTCGCGTATAATCGGACAGACGGACAGACGGACAGACGGACAGACGGACAGACGGACGGACAGACGGACATGGCTAGATCGACTCGGCTGTTAATGCTGATCAAGAATATATATACTTTATAGGGTCGGAGATGACTCCTTCACTGCGTTGCAAACTTCTGACTGAAATTATAATACCCTGCAAGGGTATAAAAAGGAGAAGAAATCAAGAGTATAAAGAGCCAAAAACGAAATAAGTGCAGTGCAATGTCATTAAAGCAGACAACCAGACAATGAGCAGGAGCAGGAGCAGGTCAGGGGGAACTCGGAACTGGGAGCAGCGAACAGGACGCTCAGGATGACTATGGCCAACATAAAATCACAACACTCTGCAGATACCAGAGACGTGCCAGTCTGGGATGTGATTCTGGCTAGTTTTTGGGCAAAATTTAAATACTTTTTATTCAAAATTAATATATTAGAAAATATTTACTTTACTTTGACTACTTTGAAGAGTAAGCTACATATTTCTGAGAATAATCTAGAGAGCTTTAAAGAGTTTAGTAAGGGAAATAGGGGATTGTATAAAATGTATAAATTTTAAAACATTGCATTATTATTTAAAAAAAAAATATGATGAATTATATTTAAATATTCCCATTAACCCACCAAGTTTCACCTTTATTCCTTCAGTCATCACTGATGCTTGGAGAGCAGTTTGGCGCCCACCTAGTGCTCACCGCTTATCGGAGCACGTTGTGTGTCCTGACTGGATGTCTCCACCATGCCCAGACCCACACCCATACCCACAGCACACATTCTAGCCCCTTGACAACCCATCCTTGTGCGTTACGTATACGTAAAGCTGTAATCTGTGCTTATAAAATGGCAAATGGCAGAGCTGCAGAGGGTTTTTAATTGTCTGTGCCGGATGGCCGGCCTTAAATGCTCCAAGGAGTGCACACATGGAATGGCCAACGACTTTGTCGAGGGGGCAGAGAGACTGCAAAAAAAAAAAAAAGAAAAGGGAAATAATAGGGATGTGCTTTGGGTTTTTTAATTAAAGCCCTCTCATAACATTATGTTAATGTGTGTGCGGTTGCCTTTGTCGCTTACGCCCACGCACCTGGCCATGGCCACCTGTCAACTCTTTGGCCAACTAATTACTGGCCGAGATTGAAGTGCCAGAGCTAGAAAGTTATAAAAAGTAATTGGCTGGCAGTCATTCCACTAGATTTCGGTCCCACTCGAATGCAAATTGAGTGCGCTATCAGCGGGAAGTGCCCAGTGTTACCTCCCTACCTCTCTCTCTCTCTCTCGGCCAACTAACCCGCTTTTGGCCCGGCCCTGTCTCATTGTGCCCTTTTTGGTGGCTCCTCGCTGACGTCGGCAGATTTAGCGCACGTAGCACATTTAATAATGCCGCCAATTGTCATATTTGTGCAGCCAAAACGCTTGTCTCAGTACGCGATCTGTTGCCGGTTGGCGAAATTGCAGCAATTGCTTTTGGCCAGGCCCGGCAATTAAAAGCCATGGAGCTGTAAACGTATTTTACAGAGTTGGTTGTAAAGGCAGCAAACTGATAGCTAAAAGCAGATGCATACTAAGTTAGTTTTGGGTAATTTTTGGACTGTACTTATTGTTACTTTAAATTTTCGTATTTAAATCCACACTCATCTCCATGGTTTTTCTTCAAAAAAAAAGACCTATTACTTTCAGTATCTAGCCACTCCCAGGACATTCATCTCCTCTCTGCTCCCCGCAACAAATTCATTTTTATTGGCAATTTTTTACCCCGACGACGGGGGCCACCCGCCTGTCATATCAATTGTCAATTTTAATTGCTGGCAGTTGTCATAACTCGGTTGTTAATTTTACAACTGTTTGGATCCACGGAGCTGTCACTTGATAGCGCCCACGACACATTTTGTATTTCTTCTTTCTTTCTTTTTGTGTCGTTGCTGTTTTTTGTTGGCCGTTTTTTTATGGTTATATAACAGAAAGCTACGCGGCTCTGGACTCTAGATGTGACCATATTCGATGTCGAGCGCAGAGTCCGGGCTGCTTAATATGCAACTAGCGGCCATATTGAATCATCTGAGAGGCCGGCCGACCGGGGTTTCTGTCATTAATGAGTTTGCAGCTGCACAGAGCGAAATTTGAGATCTTAAAAGGTATGTAATATTATGAAAATGTATATAAAACAATTAGAAAATAAATGAAGGAAGAGGTAACTTGCTCTCTTTTGATATGTTTGTGATGTAAGCCATCACTTGGCTTGAACAATATTCTTTTTTTTTCTTGTAATTTTTCACAAATTTCCCCCAGTGTTTGGCTAAAACCTGAGCCCGGGATCCTAACCCAGCTGATAAGACAGAGCCACAGTCACGTAGATATGATTTGAAAGAAATCATACATTAAATCGTTGGACTGGCCGACAGCACGTTTAATTGCGGCCGATAAGGTGTTCCGCGGAATCCCCTGGCCGGTACTCTCACTCCCATTACCATTCTCTAGACTCCAGTCTCCCCTCTCTTGGCCAGGTTAGTCCATTCCCATTACCATTCCCGCTCTCAGCCGCAATTAGTCAAACGAATTTGTAGCGCCCAGCTGAGGAATTAATCAGAAGTCGTCGCCGTTCGCAGCTCGCGTTTAAAATGCAAAATGCGTGCGCTAAATTACGGCGAACTGTGAGCCGCAAAAGCCCAGGCATTTTTCAGCATGTAAAGAGAAAGAGAGAGAGAGCCGGCTCCTTTGTGGCCTTTGGAGCCTAAGGAAGCTCCTCCAGTCAGACCTAGTCCAAGTGTCGCTCCGCTGGCAGATGATGATGATGACTCGTTTTGGCGTCGTGCTCGCCGGCGCGTCCACATTTGAATACTAATTGCATTTGGCCCGGCTTATAGTTTGCCCCGCTTGCGGTAAATATGATAAACAACAAAGCGCGTCATTTTGACATTTGCCTGCTTTATGCGCCCACGTTGCCACCAAAACTCCCACGACTCTGCTTTAGTCTCTCAGCCTCAGCCTCGTCCCAGCTTCATCCTCAGTCTCATCTCCAGAGCCAGCTCCTCGGTAATCGCAAATAGATATGCGGCTCAGATAATGATCGTCTTGGCGGTTGGCTGGCTTTGAACTTAAATGGGTTTTGTCTCCGTGCTGCCGCTGCTGCCAGTCTGCGGTTTTGGCCCGGCAAATTTTTGCCATGTGTTGGCCAAAAAAAGTCCGCTTGTTGTGCACTTTTGAGTGGCAGTTTTTGCCTTTACAACTCCTCTCAAGTGTCAGAGGTTTTTTTTTATGGCGTAAAATAGCAATCTATAGTCCTGTTTTTCCGCTAACACAAAGCCTTTGTTCGTCATTAAAATTAGTCATTTTCGTTTAGACGAGGAATGTCGCTTCAGAGTTTCCCTTTTTTTTTTTTTGTTTCTTAGGTTAAGTGTGTAAATAAACAATAATTTTGTTAGGAAGACAGTTAAAATATTAAAAATATATGTAACATTTAAGGTATATTTTTAATACATTTTTTAAGGAATTCTTAAACCCAATTTCTCAATTTCTGTGATGCTCCCGAATACATTATAAAATTGAATAATTTATTTTTATAAAACACAGTGAGGTTTCTAAGTAAAGAAATCAAAATTAAATTCAAGTGAATATATTTAAAGCTTTAAGCATTCGTGAAATATAATTATTAATTAACCAAAAGTATATAAGATATTTAATCAAAATAATAGTTACACATATTCCTTAATAGAAACCCACCCTTTATTTTTGCAATCTCTATATTTCCCCATATGTTCTCCATTTGCTGTGCTCTTCTGTTATGTTTTTTTGTGTTACTGAAACAATTAATTTTTATGGCATTCCTCTCAGCGCCGCTTGTCGCCTGTTGCTCCTTAATGGCTACACCGGAATACCTACAAATTGCCCCCCCGCCCAGGACGGACGTGTAGGAGGAACGCTGTGGGACCTCGGTCGGTTGGGGCAACACAATGAATAATCATCGGGTGACTACAGTGAAGCCGCTCGGGCCATTCATTTGGCCACAACTCAGCATCACAGCATCACGGCATCAGCGGGCTGCAAAAATGTCTGGTAATTATCACTAAGACGCGCCGCGCCGCCACTGATTAAGTATGCGACACCGCCAGTCGGCATCGCTCCACAGCCCCTCGAATTCTGACAGTCTGCGCACCGCACTGACATGACAAGCTGCCAGTGCCGAGATGACTCTAAAAACTCGCTTCACTCAGAATCCCGGCCTGCAAGTGCAGCTGGAGGTGCATCTCTGTGGCTTTATGTGGCCAAGTGCCGACCAACTGACGGCTGACTGCACTGAAAACAAGGTTTTGTTAACTGACTAACAGATTCAAGAGAAATATATTCAGGACATACCACTGAGAAAAGCTGTAAGCATCTCAAAAATATTATTATATTATTTTAACCTCTTGATTAATATTAAAAATTCCAATTAGTTTGTTTTTAAATATGACATGTATTTTATTTTAATTTACCAATAACTTTACTTCTAAACAAATAATTATAAATAATAAAAAGACTTAACTATATAGATATAGATAAAGCTATTGATTAGCTTAATTATTTTAAAAAGAATATTATATTGAGGCTGGACTGCACCATTTTTATTTCCTCTGTAGAATAGGGACTATGCTCACACAAGGGCCGATGAAGACCCAGAGCCGCATACAAATGAGGCGTGCCCAATGTTGACAATGAATATTAACCTTGAGTGCTGCTTTCAACCAGTTTTTGCCTGGCCAAGGTCATCGGATCCCGGAGGATGTGGAGAGATGGTGCGATGAGATGCTTGCCGATAATTGCCATGCTCCCCGCTAATGGAATCGCCGTGAGTGTCATTCGCGCTGATGTGTGTAATCGATTCCAAGTGAGGTTTATTCAATGAAAAAGAGCTGAGAGTTCCTATAAATATATATTCTACACGTATAAGAAACTATAAAATAACATATTTTTAGTTCTGAGTCTCCAGGAGTTAGTTTTTCGAATTATTTGAATGCTCTCTCACGTGCTATCGATGGGTTTTTGGGTTCACATGCCGAGTAACCATTCCCAGTCGCTTCGTGGCGGTTTCCCAATGCTATTTTTACTTTTTCGCCATTTGGCTGAGAGTTTGCACCTCGACATTAACGGTCGCCGGTTACCAGTTACCATAAAGAGCTGGATTCGGATTCAAACGACTGCTAACCCAGTTTTAATAATCACGAAGTGGAAGTTAGTGCGCGGTAATTACCTTTTGCATTCGCTAGATTTTTCAATTTTTTTCTCTGTTTGCCTCTCGTTTGCGGCACGAAAGGCAGTTGGTTCGCTTTGACTGACATATCGCATCGCACAAATCACAAATTAAGTCGAAATTTAATAATTTCGGAGCCCAGACACTGGCTCTGTCTGTGCCCCTTGTGCACTATTTAATTTTGCGCTTAGGTACACTTGGAAAAACCCCTTACTTTTTCGCCTTGCGTCCAAAGGTTTCGCCGTCCTCGAGAGTCTCCGGCAGGGGCATCCCTCGGGTCTCCGGAAGGAACAGAGTGCCCACGATGGCCAGCACGGAGAAGATGCCAAAGATGACTGGAGCAATCCAATTCCCATACGTCTTAAGATCGCAGATGAGTGGGGCCACAATGGACCCCAAACGTCCCACCATCGAGCACAGGCCCACGCCATTGGACCGGACAACCGTGGGAAAGAGCTCTCCGCCGTACAGGTACACATTGGGGAAGCTGATCGAGGCCCCAAAGAGTCCCAGTGCGGCGGAGACCACCTGCGCCACGGGGCCCAAGTTAAAGAGGGCGGCCAGCAGGAACAGGGCCACAGCACTGATGGCGTTCGACAGGATGAGCGTCTTCTTGCGCCCGAGATACTTGGTCAAAACTACGCAGAGGCAAGTACCCGGAATACCCACCACGGCTGCGATCAGGTTGTTCACGAAGATGTTGCCACCCAGCACGGCCACGTATTGGGCGGTGCCGTAGTAGACCATGCACACCACCAGCCAGTCGTTGGCCATGCAAATGGTCTTACACCGGAGGTAACTTGTCCGGAACAGGTCCAGGACGTTGGCCTTTTTGGTCTGCTGTTGCGTAGACTTCGCCGCATACGCTGCCTCGATCTCTGGCCGAATCGTCTCCGTGGGCGCCCTGTTGCACTTGGCGATCTTCTCCAGGATCTTAACGGACTTATCCAGACGACCCGTGGTGTAGAGCCAGCGCGGCGACTCCGGCACCAGCCAGATGTATATCAGGAACACCACCGAGAAGATGGTGATGGCGAACTGGAACCACCGCCAGTCCCGAATGAAGTAGGCGATCACGGGCAGGGAGCCGTGGCCTATAAAGAAGGGTATCTGGTACAAAATGGCTATAAGCTCACGCTTCTTGGGCCCAATGATCTCCATGAGAAGCACGAAACTGTGAGTAGAATTAAAGAAATTTCTTGAAAGGTTTGGGATCTTAAAGGTACACATTACCTGGTGGTCATGGTTCCACCCGTGGCAAAGGCCACCAGGAACCGAAAGACGCAGTAGAACCAGTAATAGGGCGATACGCAGACAATCATTCCGGTGATCAGTTGCATGAAGCAGCAGGCCAGAAAGGAAGGACGTCGTCCAAAACTGGGGAAATATTATTAAGAACAATATAAAAATTATATGATATATTGTTATATTTTTCTAATACTCACCGATCTGCCAACATGCCAAAGAACATGCTCCCAAACATAACGCCCAACATGACGATGGACTGGGACATGCTCACCAGTGGCTTGAGGTCACACGTGAGATGCCATTCGGTGACGATGGTCGATTTGAAGACACTCGTATCGAATTTGATCTCCTTGCAATCCTTGCTGCACGTATCTGTGACATTCTCGGTCCTGCAGGACTCAGGCGTGGGAGCAGCCAGGAAAATGTGTCCTAAAGTGTGCCAGCCAGTGCCGAACTTGGACAGCAGGATGAGAAAGAAAAATAAGAGCTGGTAGCGACGGAAGTCGCCGATCTGCGAGATGATCGGATCGCCGGTCTTCTCCACGGGCTTCAGTTCCTTCTCGGGCATGACTAAGCCTTAAAAATGAAGAAATAATTAATTAAATTTTGTAAGCTAATTTAATGTATTATTTTTCTGCGAGTGTAGGTCTGTTATACTTGGCTGTGGGTGGACTTTCTCAAATATTTGCCGTTGAACACATCGAGAGCGGTGCGGCTCAGTGCAGACTGGCGTGAAAAATATGGAACTCGGAGTCGGGCGGAGATAGCGATTTCATTTGCAAACTAAACCGATCGGCAGAAACCAGTTTTTGGCCACAAACAGAGAGAAAGAGAGCCAAGCGGCGTGACACCTTGAGCTGGTTCAATCTTAAGTTGGAGTCGGACTTAGACTTGGCTGCAGACTGAGGAGCATTAGCACTTGGCGACGGATGTACCCGCGATCCATGGCATTTGGGGAGATCTGCTGGAAAACGGGAGGACGGCTAAAGGCCAAGAGACTGGGGCCAAAACTCTTACTCTTTAACTCTTTAAGTAGGTAAATGAAGCCGGCTGTCTGGTTAATTGGAGGTAGGTGCGCCCGCAATGCTGGCTGCCATCTAGCCGGCAGATTAAGCCATTGTCTGCTGCCAGATAGCGCGGCCCGAGTCCCAGTTACCCATTGAGATGGCTTAATTAAGGAGCCACCACTGGCCCAGAGTGAAAGTTTTGAAGAGTTGGAGAATTGGAGAGTCCGGAGAGGCGGCTGAGAGATTTGCACTCCGAGATTCCGCGGCGAGTTCCCACGGCAGCGACAACCTGTCTGGCGGCGCAGGTATTTTACTCGATTTTACTTTGCGCAATCGTCAGTGGCTGGCAAAATGTCACAACAATTGCCAATAAATTATATATGCAAATTGGATGGCCAATCAATGGCGAACACACGCTCTCCGGGCAGCGTTATAATACGATCGCCACATGATAAATCTGGCAAAAGCGCCCACGGGGGAGTTCGAATATCACGGACAATGTGCGCTTTCGGCAATGCCTTTGTTTGGACACGAGATCGCCATTCAATTGGTTATGACCAAAAAGTATATATATTTCTGCTATAAAGGTGCAGAAAATATAGAATTACAGCTTTGGCATAATTTATACAATTTATTTTAATGTTATTACCTAACCAAATTCGAAAATTATTTAGATTTAAGCATTTCAAATTTTTTAAACATTGAATTTTTGTTTCTGCATTATACTATGTTTTATAAATAATTGAAAAGTACACTATTATATTAGTGATTAGCTGCAGAAATTTTCATAAATATTTTATAAAGAGAGAGAAAGAGAGAACTAAGAAAGTTTAAGCTTTTTTATTGCTTTGTTTTGCTAAGCTCATTCGCAAGCGAATCAATGAACTGATTTAGTGATAAGGCTTAGTGGTATTGATAATACTTGTGACTAGTCTTATAAAATAAACATAATTATTCGATCTGTCTTTCTTTTTCTTTCTTTATAATATATATTTATAAAAATTTAAGGGATGGTCCGACTGCTGAATTAAATAAACCCTTATTATAGCCATGAAATAAACCCTTTTTCCTATATATCCGTAAATTAAATAAACTCTTATTATAGCCTTGAAATAAATCCTTTTTCCGTAAACAAAGAACTATATTTTCATGGAATTTTCCATACGAAGTAAATGTTAAACAAACAATTTATTTTTTATTTCACAATCTGCCAACCTTAAATCCTCATATTAATTAATAAATATATAAATAATTTAACCATTTTGGGGTTACCCCCTTTATATTTTTAAAAGCCTTTGATTAAGCTAAATAATTCCATTTAAAAGTATATTCTCTTATAATAATCTTAGGTCTTACCTATTTAACTTTATCAGAATGACAGACTGCAAAGAAAAGCTAAATAAAGCTGCAGTTTCATTTATGTTTCAATTACATTAGATTTGCCATTCTGTTTCTCACTCAATCACTGCAAACACCTTTATTTCTTTAATAAAATATTTAGATTTTCCACAAAACTGGGGGCTTGTCCGCTGTCACTTTGATTTATGTAATTCGCGGTGCAAACAGTGATTATTTCCGTAATCTCGCACTTGAACCACGTCTGGTCAGCTTTGGAGCTCCGCAATCAATGCGAGCGACTTCCAGCGACTGAGACTTGGAAGCTGGGAGAACCGAGATGCCGATAAGGAAATGTGTACTTTAGTCTCAAAGTGATAACTGGCAATCGACGAGCGCCGCGCGAATGTGACAAAAACAATGCCAAGAACCGCTAAACTGAAAGCAGATAACGCCGCTTTATTTATGTTATCTCACCTGAGATAAACCCTTTCCTATATGCTGCTTAGATAATTATCTAAGTAAACATCTCAAGCTGCTTTCATCTCGACTTCTGTGTTTAAAAATAAAGCAAAGGTGTTTTTGTTTATATTAATTAACAGCGACTTCTCGCCCTGATATCTCAATCGAAATCGTGTCGATATCGGAAGCCAAACATAATCACGCAGTGTCCATCAGTGGAACATGCGTTCGCCAAATGTCTTGCTAATATTTTGTTTAAACATATTTCTCGATAGGAAAACAACAAACAAACTTGATTTATTTAGTGGCTCGATAATTGTGATTAATCCCCATAATCTCGTCTGCCTCTAATTAGTTTTCTTTAAATAACTTTTTGCTTTGGTTTATTTTTTTTTGAGCTTGATAAGTAATTAATGTGTGAAAATATTTAATTAGCTAAAAAAAAAGACATGCAAAGCATACATGTTCACGGGGTGGAAATTAGTTGAAGATAAGAGAATAAAAAAAAAAATACGATATAAAAAATAAGCGAATATATATGTCAATACAATTTTTCTAAATTAAATCTACTTTAAACTCTTCAGCTTTTAAAGTTAAGAGATATATATTTTCTGTATTCTATATTTTTGCTCTTATTTGTACTTTTTTCCTACAGAATTTCCCCGTTCCAACTATATTGATATCAATATTTTTGTCCTACCATTTTCCACTGAACTGGCATGCAACCACAAAAACTAAATCCAATTAAAGAGCCCGCTTAATATTTACATTTGCTGCCCTGACAAGTGGCCTAAGCCGATTTCAGTGTCCTGAATGGCCGCCAAACTGTGTGCTGGGACTGTTTAGGCCAGATATTTGCGGGACTGGGAGGGGCAGGGGGTATTTATGGCAACGGGGCAACGCTCCAATTAGCACACAAAAGGATTACAGGGGAAAATGCCAAAATTCTGCAGCTACTACTGCTGCTGCTGCTGCTGTGAAGCATTCGGCACTTGGCCCGGCCAGCTTTGGAGCTCTATGCGGTTTTTCCTCCATAATTGCTGACCGGGACTGAAGTGGACAGTGGTCGAGAGGCCCTGGTCGTCGGATTGGGCTGGAATCCACTTGAGAGCTAGCGAGCAAATCAGGCAGCAGCCAGCATTTAATTTCCACCGCCACCTCCCCCTTCTACCCAAGCTCCTCGTCGCAATCAAAATATTTTATAGGTTGGCCATAAAGAAATTCATAAAGCGAACAGCAGCGCAACTGCAACTCTGCCAATTCATACGAAAATTGCTAACTCAGCGCTCACATATATCATCTTTATGCGCGGCCACGCCCCTTTCAACTCGTAGTAAATTGACAAATGCAGCGGGCCCAGTCTGCGAGATGTCTTTGCCACTATTTAAGGTCTTTTACGAGGTTACTCTCTGCCCGGAGACGGGAGAAATCCCTGGAAGCTGCAAGCTGCAGCAAGCAGCAAGATGAAAAAGCGCACCAAAAACTATGAGCAGCGCTTAGCGAAATAAAAATGCTTGTAATATGTAGTTAAAATCCAACTAAGGCGATTACGAACTAGGAAAAGTCGACTGTCAGATGCTTTATAGAAATATTTTGTAGTGTACAAAAAAAGCAAGCGTTTCTTTTAGTCTAAATATATGTATCATACCTTAACTAGAACTCGCTGGTTTCTGTAGTAACGCACTTTACACCTGCCAAGTGTTCCTTTGCAACTGAGAAAAATCAATATACTGACCTTAGTTTATATACGGAACAGTGGCAAACATGTCTAAGCCACCCCTGGAGCGAAACACACCTTAACCTACCTGTTTGCTTATCGAGCATCTGCCGGACTGTATTTTTGCAATTAGCTACCTGTTCATTTGGTAGGTAGAGAACTTCAAAACCTTCTCAGCTGTTCTATGTATACCAAGATAAGTATGAATGGAATGCAGTTGTACAAAGTTGTACATTTTCTTGGTTATATTTAAACTTTATATTAAGCAAAGTGCTTGATTATTCGTTCTTACCCCACTCTGTAAGTAAGAGCATTCCCTGAGAGAGGAGGCAGCTAGAAACAAAGCGCCGCATCAACGCTTTTGCCTTGGCTTCTTACCCTGGCCCTATTCCTCTCTAAATCCGCTTTGATTAAGTGCTCAGTCTTTTATGTGGAGATTTTTTAATCGTTACCTCGTCCCCTCAGACGGGGGCCTGCCGGAGGAGTGGACTTCCAGAGTCCGGAGTCCCGAGACTAGAGTCCGAAGGGCGTGCATGTGACCATGCCCCGTAGATTAATCGCTAATCTGTCCCTGGAGGGCGGACTGACATTTTTAAAAACTGCGCAAAGACGCTGCCTCATCCTCGAACTCGGGGCCAGTCGGAGTTGTCCCTGGCTTTTTCATTCCGTCACTCGTTTGGACTAGCAGTTGGACTGGGATTCGCACCTCGTTCCCGGTGCCCTTTTTGGCTTTATAAATAAATTAATAAATTTAAGCCGGCATTAATTGTTATGCAGCTCGGCCGGGCGGCAGATTAATGTTTTAATTTCGTTCGCCTAGCTTTCGATTAATTTATGCGCGCCCTGTTTGCAATTTGTAAGCCGTTGTCTTCTCGGTTTTTTATTTTGAGTAATTTCCCATGGCCGAAGGCTCTTCAGTGCATTAACGTGGAATGCGGCTGCCGCTCCAGGCCAAAGCTGAAATTGTTAATTTCGAAGGATAATAAAGAGCGGCGATATGTTGCGGTCCAGCCGGTCCCCTTTCAATTTGCACTGGACGGAGGTCCTAATGTGTGTCGCATAAATCAGAGCTCACCGAGAGATCTGTTTCCTTGTGATCATCTGCCTGACCGGCTACACCATTTCGGGATCTAGTGTTTTTTTGCTCCAGAAGCTGGTGAGAATGATGATGAGCGGCCTGACAACACTTTGCCAGATTAATGGGAGAATGGTGAGGCCTCTCCTTGGGATTTTCCTTACTGCAACGATCGTTCTTAGTTGCTCACTTAAGTCATTTGTACGAAAAATTCTGAGACTTCAGATTCTTTTGGATTTTTCCCTATTTAATTGTGAAATTTAATGAATAGACTTTTGTTAGTTTGACTACTAAGATTATATATTTAATGCTGGTTTTATTGGTCTACTGTTTTCTAAAAATGCAAGCTATTTATTCGGTTATTATTTATGATTTTAAATATTAACAGACTTTAAGAAATGTTAACTTTATTTCTGTGATAATTTCTCGATAATATACTGCTGGAAATGTAAGATTTTCAATACTTGCCTTAAAATGTACATAATTTTAATTTAACACTTTTTAACTTAAAATTTCAAGCTTAACTAGGTATTTTTCACCCCTCGGTGGCATCGCCTTTAAGGACTCTAATCAATTTTGTTGGCCAGCGGCCTCGGCGGCCAAGTGTGTTGCCTTTACCTGATTTACGCGTGACGGGCACGCAAATCGAGGCGTTTAATTTCCGCCGCCGACAGCCGCTCTCGCCACAGCCTGTCAGTCAGCTGGGCAGCTGTCATAATACCGCTTCGGGAACCCTCGACATTCGACTTGCGACCCTCGACCCTCGACCCTTGATCCAAGACTCTCGGCCTGGCAGGGGTTTCTGGCCAGCAACAGACCAGAAGGTAAATAGACCCCTTGTCGGGGCCGCTGCTTTATGCATAATTAGCTTTTGCCAAGGCGAAACTTTGGCCCGGTGCAAATATGTTGCAAACTTTTAATTTATGCCTAGGACGAAGGACGAAGCAGTAGCAGCAGGAGCAGGACTTGGAGCTGGAGCTGGATCAGCAGCACTGGGCATCGGTTATAGCATAGTTGGCCGTTCAGTTTGCTCTACATACTGCATAAGCAAACATATTTTAATTTGAGGTTGTGTTTACACGCTGCTCCGTGCCACGCTTCAAGTCACACAACACGGCAGCAGCAACGGCAACAGAAACAATAATAAGTACAGGACCATGGACAACAGGATAGCAGGACTAACAGCATCCGGAAGTCCAACAGACACCTGGCTACAGCATTTTGAGTTTGGAAATATATTTCAAGGGTCAATAAGTTAAGGGTTATCAAGGTTTATTTTTCTTGAAGAATATTACAGAAACAGTTAAGGTTGCAAGAATATAAAGTAAACAATGTAATGTTAAAGGTATACCGTATACATATTTCTGCTGATTTAATTTTTGAAATAAAGTTGTAAATTTATATATCAACTTCCTTATTTTTAAAGCTTCCAAATATTATTTTCAACATTTCAAGGACATCATAAAACCTTCACCTTGTGAGACAGTGTTACTTCCATTGGGGGCTGTTGTGGCCCAGCCGCATACGCATTCAGTGCATTATCGCCAGTGCCATATCAGACACAAACATAAATGCAAACAATAATATTTGCTTAAAATTGGCTCCGCCTGGACACAAGGGGGTACTAACCGATATCGGGCCGGGGGGTGCGCCGACCATGGTGCGTTCTCGACCGTTCCGATGGCGAAAGAAATAAGGGGCAACATGTGTTTTACATGCCACTGCCGCTGCAGCTAGAACTGCACCAGGGGCTGGCCAGCTACTGGAGGGGGGCAACTGCTGTTTGCTGTTCAATCAGTCGTTCAGTTTATGGTACGTAGCCCCCCGACTGCCGATCCGCCCATACAAGCTGCCTGCTGCAGCCCCGAGTGCGCAACTTCACAGCCTTGTTTACTCTCTGACTTGTTTTCGCTGCTGTAGACGCACTCAGCGAATTTATTGGTACTAAATATTGGAAATTTCGACTAATATTATATTATAAAATATCTTTTAGTACGTTTTTGAAACGTTAAAGTGAGTAAAGGTACATTTTGATGTACATTTTAGATATATCAGGAAATATTTAGAAGAAAATTGTAAAATACATTTTAAACATTAATTTAATTTCAGAAAAACAAGTTTTTTTATACTTTACTAATAGCTCCTTTTTTCATAAATGTGTTTCTAATTTTTTTTCGATAGTGTTCGCTCTGCATTGCGTATACGCCGCGTGCACCATTGCTGCCCATTTTGCACCTGACATTTCTGCGCCGCCTTTGCTTTGGCACTGCAGCAGAACTTTATGCAAATGCAGCCAAATATTCTCGGCCTGGTTCACTCTTTTTTTTCGTGACAGGTGGCCCCACCTCTCTGTGGCAGAAAATGGACTAACATGGTCACAGAGGCAACAAAGTATCCAGTTCAAATGCCAAGGCCCAGTGGCTTTTACTAAGTTACTTTGAATAAAATGCATAAAATAAAGGCTTTACTTTGTGTGAATTTCAATGAAAAATCCACCTTCATATTATCAGTATTTTCGTGATAATTTGATTGAAATTTAATGGTTACCTTCGTAACTTTGTAACTTCACATTTTGGTTCTACACTCCGTTGGAGTTTCAGCCGAAAATGCGGTTAGAGCCATCTCGAAAGCATTGATAAGAGGACAAACAGTGCGTGCCATGATGGTAATGCGTTCCACCAATGATTTAATCCCTTGGCCGTGCAAAATGCATTTTAATTACACGCCAGCGGCGATGGGAGTGCACTTTAGCATACTTAACAGGGCCACTTGGCGAGATTTTACGGCTCCGGGATCCTCTCTGCGGATGCCGGCACTCTAACTATCCTCTTCGGCTGCTGCTGCTGCAGGATTTTAAAATGCACATCATAAATGCATTCATTTGTGACACTTGATGTAATTTGTTAGTGCGGTAATTACATAAAAGTGCAATGGCCAAACAATCACACACTTAAAAGCCTTTCCCTAGGGGGCGAAAGGCGAAACGCGAACGACGGTTTGCCGGATGGCGAGGGGTAAATGAGGAGCACTTCCGGTGCATGCGTGTGTGCGAGATCGCATTAAAATTAATGTAATTTACAACAATGACCATTAACTTAAATTAGCGATGAAATGCAGTGGCCGTTGTGAGGCGAAAGGGTAACCCGCACACATGTCCTTGCGGCATGTGTGGCATGCAGTCACGTGCATTTCGGCCAGTGTCCCATCGCTTTCGTTGTCTGGTCATTCGGCAGCTACAGCTACAGCAACAGCTACAGCCTTTGTTTTCAAACAGGCGCCAAGGAAACAAATCATTTGCACACACAGTGGACACTCACTACACCTACTCCTCCCCCCTCCAGTCGTTGCCATGGCCAACAAATTAACGACCATAAAGCGATTTTCAGCGGCGGCAGGGGGCACAAGGGCCACGACAACGACGACGACGATGGCGATGGTGGAAATTTACGAGCGCGACTGCCGCCCCAAAAATTATAGCGTACATAAATTGTTAAATGCGAAATCCTTTGATTTTAATTACGCCGAGAATTTTTATTGCCAGACATGCGGATGCGGATGCCGAACTCGGACTTTTCCAGCTTTTCCCAGCTTCCTGGCAGATACACCGCTCCTTTCCGCTTTGTTCTCCTTCACCGGCCAGCCAGCTAGCCAGGCAAATTAATTTTAATTGTGGTTTCGCTGACGTAATTAATTGCAAGTAACCTCGAACACTTGGAGAAAAATGTTGCTTAGAAAGTACAAGGATTCTACTGGTAAAACTTTCAAATAACTTTCTGTTTTGTAACTTGAGAAAAACTTGCCTTCATTAACATAGAAATGTAAATGCAAATTTAAACTTTAGATCAACCTTTTTTCTGGGTGCAGAGGAAAGCGAAAAGAAAAGGAAACTCATCTAAAATATGCGGCGTGCTTGACGGCCTATCAAAACAAATCAAATGAAACGCATATTTCTGCTTCAATTAATGGAATTAATTGAAATTTAATGAACTTAATTGTTTATGCGGCTCCCCGTTTACCTTTTCCACCTGCAGGCAGCCAGGCAGCTCGTGGCTTACGCTGAAAATATGCAAAACGGAACAAAGACAAGGCGGAAATGGCAAATGGCTGCCGAAAAATGGCGGCGAAATCAAAATCAAAGGCAGTGGCAAAGTACTCAAAGCATTTCCTGTGCTGAAAATTTAATAAAGTCCCCCTCGAAGGCGCCGGGACAAAATGGCCACGCGCCTGTCAGCGATTCCCACAGGAATCCTGGCCGGTATCCTGGCATTTATTTGTGACTCCCTCTCCCCCTTTTCATATATATATATATCTTTACTCTTATATATATATATTTCTCACCCCTAAGCTCGCAGGCATTTTTCAATTTCTTGTGATTTTTAGGATGGCCCGGCAAATGACAAAGTCTCAACATTTTAACAACGTATTATGGCTAAGCAGGATAATAACACTTGAACTTCCTTTCCGCTCTTGTCTGTATGTGTGTGTGTGTGTGTGTTTGTGTGTGTGTGTATGTGTGAGTGTGAGCAAGTGCAAACAAAGCTGAAATAAAGATACTTCCGGCCGTGACCAGTGACAAGCACTTTAGTTGCGGCCAGCGGACAAAAGGAATTGGAGCCGGGATCCCGTCCAAATGGTGTTGGGAATTTAGAGGATTTTCAGCGGAATTCCTGCAGAATTTTGCTAGATATTTGCTTGACTTTTAGGAAAATTATAAAAATATTAAAACAGCAGTAGAATTATTAATACTTTAATAAAAAATATATGTTTTAAAACTTTTCTTAACCAAGTAACTTATAAAAAAGAGCTATTAAAGTAAGGTGAATCACAATTATCATATAACATTCCATCAAAAGAAACTGTAGTTATACCTGAATTTTATTTTAATTTTAATCCTTAGAAATTTTACTGACATTGTTGGTTTTCTAATAATTCCTGCCTTGATCCCTAGTCCCTAGAAAAATTCTAGGAATTTTAAGAGCTTCCTCCTCTTAGAGCCCTGCTCATTTTCTAATTTGTTATTATTTCGCCAAAGTTTATTGTTCGTCTGCTTTGTGCTTAACTTTTGTTTGGCTTAGCTGAATTCGTAGACGCCAACTTGAGTTGGCTCTAACGTTTGTTTGAGTTGGCCCGGTCCGTAGTGTGTGTGTTTTTTTCCACTTTTCTCTTTTTTTATGAGCTGCCACGAGGATGCAGGACTTTGCTGGTCAACACTACACAAATTGTTGATGTGACCGGGTCCCGTGTCCCGTGTCCCGTGTCCCGTGTCCTTTGTGTTGTGTGTTTTGTGTGTTGTGCGTCGCCTTCTTCTTGTATGTGTGTATGTCTGTTGTTTGTTGCTGGCCCGTTCATTGTGTTTGCGCCATAAATCGCTTCCGTTTATGTTTTAGAGCCACACAATGACCGGGCCCGGAGTGGAGAAAAATGCACGGGAGAAGATGGTCAAGAGAGAGAGAGAGAGGAAAGAGGAGCCATCGTCCTGATCACAAGCGTAAACAATAAAGTTTAAAACAACTAAGCAAGATACAAAATGTTCTACGGAATTTCATTTCGTCCTGAACGGATGCAGTGGGAAAAATTAGTTGTTAGTTTTAACTTGGTAAGTATTTACATACAATACTTCCAACGATATTTTTATATGATTCTTTTATAAAAAAATCAAAGTCTGAAAAAACCGTAACTTAGTCGACATTGCTTTAATTTTAAATCGGAGAGATTTTCTGGGTTATTTTTTTTCAGTTAAAAAACTGTATACAAAATTAAACATTTGAAATACATTTTAATTATAATATGTCTTAATTTTGCACAATTTTAATGCCTTAAAGAATTTTGAAAAAAATTAAAAAAAATGTATCCCGTATATATCTAGTTGGACTCTGCTGTTGAAGCTGATATACAATAATATTCATGGCTTATAAATTTGGATATAACTCCATCCCCTTTCAGGATATAAAATTATAATAAATATATCACAGAATTATCATTTGGGTGATGTTTGCTATAAAATCTTTACTGTACATGCCCGAAATAAAATTTATAAAATAAATTATTTATTAAGTTTATTAAACAATTAGACCAACTTCTTTTTCTGGACCCAAAACTCGAACTTACTCAATATTATTCCTAGATGGAACCCCTTCCAATCAAGGTAATAAACTATCAACTAATTTTTTTCCAGTGCATCTTCCCTATTTCCACTCTCCAATCTCTCCTCCTTTGCCCATGTATGTGTGTGTGCTTTATAGCCATGGCTCGCTTCACGCTCTTGACCATGTGACCAGCTAGCCGTGTCAGTCATTTTGAGCGCCGTTCCGCTTTTGTGCCCCCGGAGAAGAACAAATCTCATCTTTGTGTTTGCCCTGTCTCACTCTGGGCTAACTCCGTCCCTCTCCGTCGCTGTCCCGGTCGCATTATCAGAGTCCACGCCCTGCGCCGGCATAAAATAAGTTAGTCCTGGGCAAACGTCCTGTCCCCGGACACGCAATGGCCCAGCTCATGTTGACTTTTCCTATTTTAAGTCCGTTTATTTCTTTTACACTTGCTCTGCTTGCGCTCTCTCCCCTCTCCGCCCCGACCTCCCAGGACTCGTTGTAGTTGGTGGAAAAGTTTTTCCGCTCTTCCACTCGCCGCCTGCCTGCCAAGTGGCAGGACACAGAGGAGCAGCAACAAAGCCGTGGAAAATTGTGTATTGCATTTGCTTAGCGAAAACTTTTAATGATCCGGACGAGGCCATGGAGAAGGGCTCGATGCGTAACCGGATCCGAAATGGCATCCACATCTAGAGAGTCTGAAACTGAATGGGATTTGATTCAGAGGATAGTTTGACTAATTAAGGAGAAGTTCTTTGCTCTTTTTTAAGTCAATACTAAAGGAGAACATGGCTTTTAATATAGAGGTTCCATTACAACCCTTTTCCCGATTTATGTAGGCCATTAAAATATGAAACCTTCCATTTCTCCATCTCCTTTGAGCTCGTTTCGTTATCTTTGGTACTTTAAAATAATTTATATCATCGAAATATGCATATAAGTGTCATTATTATTAAAGAAATTGTGGGGTTCATAGGCTGAGAGTATCCATAAAAATATCCTTAAAGCGTCCTGGCTTGCTCCAGTTTTTCAAGCTTCTTTTCTTGGGTTAATTCCCTGTTATCGCCTCCTTTGCCAACGCTTTTTTAATGTCTTTCTGGTGTTAAAGCCATTTCTATCTGCGCTACAATGTCGAACATAATCGAACTAATCAATTTGCGTAAATAAACTGCTCTCGGTTTATTATCGGCAAGGTGCCACGTGCCCCGTGCGACATAAATCTTTATTTACAAAAGTGTAAACAAAAATTACTCACTCACTCACTCACTCGCTGGAGGGGGAAATCCAAAGAGGGGAAGCGTGTAAAAGGCTGAAATGCGAAAAATCAACGACTTCGACAGAGGGATAACAATGGGGCTAACCTCTCGAACGAACTCCCCATTGAGCATGTGTGTGTGTGGGGGGGTGTGTATGGCGAGTGGGTGTGCGAATTAGCATGTGAGCCGTTACATAAGCCACCCACTCAGCCACCCCCTTGGCGCCTGCTAATGGCTCTCCCGTGAGTCTGATGCTCCCGTTGAAAAGTCAACGATTGCCGCGCTGCGGAAATTAACGGAAAATCAGCAGCAAGGCACAAAGAGAGCGAAAAGCAGGAGGCATTGAGATACAGTAGAAACTCGATAAGTTTAGCAAGGATATTTTGAAGGAATTCAAAGAGTTATGTGGAATAAAATATATAGATTTGATATTCTTTTCTCTACTCAGTCTTTATCCTTCGATATCTATTGTTACTTCCTAAAGACGTATCGAAATTTTTTTTATACTAAAATCTCCTGTTCTTATCAGTACCATACTCTTCTCTTATCAAGGCCCCACTGTACCTGACGTTAATAGCAACAAATGGCGAAGGATGCTTGATTTAATGTACAAAAGTTTTTGATGTTCCTCCACGGCTTGATGTTGGCAGCAATGTGAAGAGGCTCCCTCTCGGTTAGCTGTCTGCTTATTTCAAATTGTAATTATAGTCCCGCCACGAAGGGTGTCAGTGTCAGGCGGCCGGCGAGGTCCTGATCGCAGGACTGTCAGTAGCGTTGCCAACTCACTGGAGCAGAATGCAGCAAATCACGGGCTTTTGGGCCTCTCCGGCCTCTCGGGCCTCTCTCTATGTTTCGCATAAAATGTGTATACAAATTATGCGTATTTATCGGGCAAATTCAATGAACTGTAAATGGCGTGGAAGTTGTTACGTGTGTGCAGAGTGTGTGTGTGTGTGGCAAAGGTGTTGTGCCATTGTTGTCCTGTGGTTGTCTGTTACAACATTAAGCCCGCTGGATTGGGGGCTGAGAATGCGCACAGGTGTGTGTCAAAAGGCAAGGCGAATCGGCAAGGGGGCGGGCGGCCTCCAAGGGTGGCATAATTAACGGGGGGGAAAAGCACTGAACCGTTCCCCTTAGATCGTATGAGGGGGAGGCAGGGGTACAGACAATTACGTGGAATTAAACGGGAGCTTAATAATTTGTAACATAATGTGGGGGCTTCACTTTTCGCTTTCAAGCAAGTCGCATTATTATTATATTAGATTAAAGATTTCATATTTGATTAATTTTCCTTTCCCTCTAATCTTAATAAACGCCTAATTGCTTTAGTAAATAGTTCAAATCAAAGTCTGTAAAAGGTCTGATTTATTTCCGTATCTTAGTCAGTTAGTCGGGCAATTACTTTCAGCTGTGGCAAGTTCATTGAGCCGCCTTGAGCTTCCTGTGACAACCTTGAACCTTGACCCCACGACAGGTGGCAGGAACATAAATATTTCATTGGCCCGAGAGCTCTGTCAACGGGAAAATGGAAAACTTTTACGGCCAACACGTCGCCCAACTGCCGCGTGCCAGTTATTAGTTAATAACTATTTGCTCTTTGTTTATTTATAATGTCTTAATTGCCGGAACGTGGTCCCCCAGTCCTGCTGCCACCTGACGTCGACGTCGTATTGGGAAATGGGTAATGGGTAATGGGCAAGGAGGATGGGCGGGGCAGCAGCAGCTCTGCTTTGGCCATCTATCCAGGCATTGTAATTTAATGGCCGGCGCACAATTATTTTCCAATTCACAGCCCAATCGGGCCCAGGGATCCGCTGGAGTTTGGCCCAATTGGGATCTCTCTCTCTCTCTCTCTGTCTCTCTGCCGCTCCAGCTGCCAGGTTAATTTGCCTGCCGCACAGCAGGTGTTGAGTTTGGCTAATTAATAGGCTGCCCGAGACTGCCTGGCTGGCCCACAGATTTTTAACAACAGGTTTAAAGGGGTATTGGGAGCAGGGAGCAGGGAGCAGGCAGCAGGGAGCAGGCAGCAGGGAGCAGGGTCTTGGCCAAGAGTTGGGGAATGGGTCACGTCCTGGGCCGTAAACGCATCCCAAACTATGCGGGCGACAGCTGTCGTTGCACAGAAAGAAATTTAAGAAGTTATACAGATTTTTGAAGGTATATTTAGGTAATGCTCAAAAAATTAAGGTAGTTTGAGATACTTTTAAGTTTGAAACTTTTTAGATGAGTTATAAACAAAGTTAGTATATATTTATCTTCCTGTCTCCGGTTCAAAATCTTCCCATTTTGTCTCAGTGTGCTCCTCCTTTTTATGGCTTTGCGTGTTTGGCATCGTTTTGTTCGAGGTCCGCGTTCCCGAGTTATTACTAATTTTTAATTTATGTGCATTTAATTGAAATTCGGCAGGGGCCAGCCACTCGGTGACTCTCCTCTGAATGTGGCTCCAGCTTCAGCTCGGACTCTGACTCTGCCTCTGACTCTGGCTCCGTCTTTGGCTCTGACTTTGACTTTGACTGTGACTGTGACCCACTTGCCAGACAAACACGCATCGCATCGCATCGCATTGCATCGAACACGGCCAACAAGTTGCAAACAAGTCGTCGCCAAAATCGCAAGCAACATAAATTTTCGCACATTTTCGGGCTGCGTTCGACAAGCGCATGCAACCAGAAATCAGAAATCAACCAACAAAAAAAAATTTCTGAAAAAAATGCAGGACGAAGGAAAGAGTTATTTGGCTGCCTGCCTGCTGGCCGCAAATTTATTACGTTAATTAAAATAATTCTTAATTAATCAGAGGCCCAGAGAGAGAGATGCGGGCACTGACAATGGCCACGGCAGATGACCAGGCTGGGAGCTGGAGGAGAAGTAAACCCTTTTGATGTCACTCCTCCTCCTCATGGCCAGCTGCAGCCAGTTTTGTCTAGTAATGCATGGCGCATCAATTATGGAGGAGTCCCCTCCAGGATCCACTGGAGACGCGCCCACTCGACGAGTTTCTCACGGGACTCGCTTAAAAATGAATTTAATATGGTCTTTAGTTCGACCGAAGAAGCTACGGTGTCATCGGGAACAGTGGGGAGATGAAGAGAAAAGGGTTTTGAAATATTTATAAGTTATGGTGAAATTATTGTGTAATATTAAGTGTAAATCAGAAGACTTGTGGTCATGGAAAAGCTTAAAAAATTATGATAATTGATATTATATTAATAAAATTCTTTCTCTCAGAAACCATTATTTAGTTACAAAACTATAGATTATGATATGGCAGTCTTAGGAATGTTTCTATATACTTTAGTTGTCAAAAAATCTAGGATTGTAAATAACTTCCCTTTAGCAAGGTAATTTAATGATAATGATAATGATAATGATTTCAGGGACATAAAGAACAAATAGAACAAATAAATATAAGACAAACACTTGTTCCTCGCAAATACACTCTTTCCTTTTATAAAAATGATATTTTAAATTAAAATGAGATTGTAGTTTTACAAAAAATACATCGAAAATAAAGCCTTTTCTATTATTTTAGTAGCCTTTCATCCTTGCCACAACCACTGTGGCCCCATAGAGGGAGCTGCGCTGCACTTGTCCTCCATTCGCTGCAACTCATTACATTATTTTCGTGTGTTTATTGTTTCTTTGGAGTCTCTTGCCGCCAAAGCAGCAGCAGCAGAAAAGCGGCAGCTCGACTGGCGCCCTATTGTTGCCGTTGCCAGTGCCCTTCCCCCCCTCTTGGAACCCGACCTGGAATGGATCCCCATCCTGGAGTTTATTATGCAGCAACGCACCCCCAAAGCGGTTAGCTTCGCCTCGGTTCTGTCGGTCGGTCGGCTGGCAAACAGACAGCGCCTGACAATGAGTTTTTAGTTTGTGCAGCGCTCATTTCGCCGCCGCTTATCTGCGCTCCGGCAATGTTTGCTGTCATTGCAAATTTCCGAGTTTGACAGCTTACAAGCAGCCAGAGCCCGAGAGTCGGTGGCCAAGCAACCCCTTGCCCCTGCCACCAGTCGGTGTCCCATCACCGCCGACCGCAGGCTCAATGTCCATCGGCTTTGGGCTCTCCCGCCGGACGCAACTCCACTCCACTCGATTCTGTGGCGCTGCTTGACGCACAGCGTCTTCGCTTAAGTGGCGCTATGCGTCCGACATCTCATCGACCTCAAGCACAGAGAGAAAATTTTAGAGTTTTTAAAGTAATATAAACGAAATTATAGAAAAAACTGTACTTTACTAAGTTAATTCTTATAGAAACTACAAGACAAGATTAGATCATTTGAGAAGTTAGATTATATAACAGTTTCGGTAAGAAACTTCTTTTACAGACACTTGAATGTCTTTAATTTTCATAAAATCATGTCTTAATCTACACTAAAAATTATTTTAAATTAATATTTCTTCAAAAATTAGTACACTTTATTCGTTCAAGTGCCTCTGTAGTCCCCGCTCTCATTCGCATTCTCATCGTCGGCGGTTATTAGTTGGCCACTGGCACTGCGTCGAGTGGATCCGTCGTAGATACGTGGATATGTGGTCTTAATGATGTCAGACCGACCCGACCGGGCCGAACGGTACAGTGAACACAATGCCGCGCAGCCACGGACCTGATTAGCCATGTTGGCCCCTTTGGGTCTTTGGGGGATTGAGGGACGTCTGCTGGGGACCTGCGTCTTGGCTCTCGCATCTCTCCTATATTGTTTGGAGATACACGTAATTAATGTGGACTTAGCAGTTTGGCACTCGGATAACGAAAGATATTGGCCAGACTGCAGACTGTGCAGACTGAAGGCGAAGGAGGTGAATTTTCGGTGTCGACTACGGATAATGAGTGCAGGTCCTTGGCCATGGACATGGCCAGCCTCCCCACATGTCCAACAATTTAATTAGGACTTTTTAGTTGCAATCTATTGTCTTCTTCAAAAGGGACTATACTGTAAGGTCTTTATTTAAGGAGTCTTTCTATAGGTACAGAAATATATTAGCTACCTTCTAACTATTATGATACATAAATAAGGAAATAAATATTGATATGATTATAGTTTTAAGAAGTAATCACCTCTTTTTAAGAGTTGTCAATGAGTTCTTCTTTGCAATAAATTAAATTCAATAAAATCTGCTTTTCTAAGATCGATGCTTCTACTTATATTCAGCTTATTTTCCCAGTTTCCCGAAGCCCTGTGTGCTAATAGTAGTGACGCTGCACTTTTCTTATAGCCGCCGATGTGCTTGAGATATTCCCCGGTTAAGGAGTAATCGCATTAGCTGGCCCAAAAACCTAAATCCGCACCCATTTCCTCCGGCATCGTGTGCTCATAATATACATGTCGATGCCAATTTAGCTATTACATAAGTGAGTCAGCTGAAAAGGAAACCAGCTTCGAGTTTCCAGCTTCCCAGCTCCCAGCTCCATCTGGGCTACGGGACGAGAACAAGTTGGTTAGACATCCGAAGCTGAGTTGTCAGTAAGTCGATGCGATGGCGAATAAAGGGGAGTGGCAGCTGCTGCGAGTCATCATTACGTTGATTTGCAGTTCAAAAATGCATGCACTTATTTGCTACTGTCCATGATTTCCTCGAACCAAATCGGGTTCGATTCGGAGTCCTAGGGGATTGCCTCACTGCCTCACTGCCTCACTGACTGACTGACTGACTGGTCCTTGACTCGCTGACCCAGTTGGCCTTTGTCTTAGCCCCGCCAATATTGTTTGGCCATAAGATATTTATTTGCCTTGCTTTTCCATCGGGAATTTTCAATTTTTTCGTGGAGATGCCACCAGTAGAGGCTGAGCAGGGTGCTCCAAAGGTCAGCCCATCCGCTGCAGCAACAGTCTCCTCTCCAAGCGACTCCATCCATCCTCCAACCGACCAGTCATCGTCGTCATCCTCACCCGACTTTCACATTAGTTTGTGTGGGTCGACGTGCTCTATCGTTCATCGCTTGTATTATCGGCTCCGACATCGCCATCTTCATCTCCATCGGCATTGGCATCATCATCATCATCATCATCCTCCTCCTCGTCATCGCTTTTGGGCCACATTCCCCTCTCTCCCATCCCAACCCACTCCCTCTGCGTTGGCCAATTCCTTTGATTACCGCACCCTTTTCGCTTTTCGCTCTTTGTTCGGGCCTGGCTGGGTCATCATAAATTGTTTGCTTTCGAGTCAATTATTGATATAGGATTTTCAGGCCGTGATTAGGCCGCCTCTTCCCCGGCCAAGTGGGTCAGTGGGCCCATTGTTTCGGCCTGGTCCTCGCTCCGCTGAAAGTTCAATGCCGCGGCAACTGCACGCCAAGTGCATTAGCTGAGCCCATAAATATTGATAAGAGGACGATAAGGTGGCCATGCCCACTCCCAGTTCCCCCTGCCAGGATTCCGATCCGCATTCCCCGGGCAAATTGTAGCACTCATAATTTGTTTTTGATTGCCTGGCACTTTAGCTGGCTCCTCGGACCTAAGCAAACCGAAATATAAATCCAAACAAGTGCTCTCTGCGCCGTCTAGGGGACACTCGAAGCGCCGGGACAAACAGAACAGGACCCAGGCACCAGGGACGAGCCAGGAGCAGGGGGACAGGGATAGGGACGGGATGGGACCAAAGACCTCAACCTGGGCCCATCTTTCCTTTTTGTTTTGTCGGCATCTTTTACTTTTTGCCGGCGCTTCCGTAGCTGCATCGAGAGATGCAAATGGGAATGTCTGACAGAGTACACTGAACTTAAAAATATCGGTTTAAATAATATAAATTAAAAAGAATAGAATATTTACCTTATATTATAATAATGTAATCATAATTAAAGTTCTTTATGCAACAGTAATTTAAGGTACTCCAAGAAAAAAGCTTGCCACAACTTTTGTAACTTCTTCAACATTTTTTGAAGGAATGCTTTCTAATTACCAAACTCCTATTTAGATTTTTTCTCTTAAACATTCTTTGTTCTAAGTGCATATTCGAGGGGAATGGAAATGAGAATGGCTCTGCTCGAAAGCCTTTTGACAATATTTGCGCGCCCTGACAATAAAACGCAAAGTGAAGTCTTGAGCTGCAGCTCCTCCATCTGTCGCATGTTTGTGTGCCTGTGCCTGTGCCTGTGCGGCGGGTCATTTAAATTTCATGCTAAATCAAAAATTCTTGTGTTTATTATTTGTTTTGTGCGTTGTCTGTTTTTTTTTCTTCCTTCGAGTCCTCGGCTGCGGTTCTCCCCTGCCTTTCCTGTTTGTCTTTGCGTTCTAGTTCATTTCAGCGGACCGGCGCTGCCTCTCCTTTTGTTGTCAGCCAAGAAGGCGCCCTTGCACTGCTCCATCCTGCATCGATTGCAGGCGGCATCCTTTGTGGCCAGCACACAGGATGTCGATTACATTTGTTTACTGCACTCGGCGCACTATAATTTCCCCCGCGTTTAATGAACAGGTGACCACCACCACCGCGTCCAGGTACCTGAGACTTTGGAGACAAACATGGCCATCTCCATCCTCCTTGGCATTTAATCTCAGAAGCGCATCGCCAGATTTACGCTCTAGACAAGATCAAAGCGTCAACTTAGCATTCAGCAGGCCACCAATCAGCCGAACTGGCCAATCCACTCGGAATCTCGAGATGTTAGTGGATAGCCCATCCAGTTGCCTTGAGTGGGGTCTCGAGTGGCTAACTGGAGTAATAGCCGCCATGATTTGCATTGGGCTTTGAAGGTGCTGGGATTTATGGGTTTATATTCATTCTTACTTGTAAAATATATATACAATCGTTATATATCTTAACTGTAAATAAATTTTATAAAAAGAAAGGAAGCTGACTTTGGAAAGAGGAAGTTTATAAATTGATCATAACTAAGCCAAAAATGCCTTAATTTCATTTCAGAAAACTTTATTTTGGGTATAAAAATAGTCCTATAAACTATCATAAGACATTGCCACATATCCCAAGCTTAAGATGACTATAAAGCTGTACAAATGTTGCCAACAATGTTGCGTTAAGGGGATTAGCCACGTTAAGAGCCAAGGTCTGGACCATGCTGACCACTCCTGGCAGTCAGATAAATAAGCGATAACATTTTAATGGCCTCAGCCAAGGATCGTGGGTGAAGATGCTGCGGGATGGGGGATAGGAATTAAGATGGGGATCGGGATAGGGATAGTGGTCCCAGGCCCGGGCATTACTCAATCAGCAGGCCATAAATGCAAGCTGATTAATGCAACCGCCGGCCCGACGACAAGTGCAACATTTCCGGTGACAATGATGGGGACTTGGCAGCACAGAAAAAAAAATTATGTTCATACAATGGAATATTTGAAGAACAGAGACAAAGAAATTTCAGACATCGTCCAAGAGCAATCTAATGATCTTATTAATTAGACAGCTAATATATTACCTAATCAATAGCTTCCGCTTTATACTTTAACATTAAAATAAAGTCTTCTTTTCTTTAAACTAATTACTTATGCTAAACAAATATCTCCCAGTGCAGACTGCAGTTGCAGATGCTGGCCAGGCAGACGACGTCATGCAGTCTGTGCGGATCACGGAGTGGCAATCAAACGGAGGCCACATTTAGGGGTCTGCGACAATGACAAGTGTCAAAACGCAGGTTGCACTCATTCAAATTGGCATGATTTACGTTCGCTTTCCCGGCAGATACCAGATACCAGTTCCAGATCCCACTCCAACCAGCAGCTCCCGTCATCCGCTGGATGCGTCTTTGGCCATGTGGCAGTGTGGCAATGTGGCAATATGGCAAATTCCAGCAGCACTTAACAAGCCGCAGCCGCAGCCGAAGGCGAATGACAAACAGCAGCGCGGATCGGAGACAAGATGCTGACAGGGACCCAAAGGGACTGGGATCGGAGATCTCTGGGCTCTGGGATGTGGGACCTAGCGATCCGATCCGATCCGTTGCGATCCGATTTGGAATCCAGAGTCGGGGGCCGAGGGTCGCCAGCGTCTCATGTTGTCCATGTTCATCGCCAAGTCGCCGCCATTTGGTGTGCATGCAAAGTGTTGAATAATTTGTTGCGAAATATTTCTAGAAACATGTCCACCTTACGAATGTGTCAGAGAAGAGTAGATGTACTATACAGTATTTATATTTATATATTTTTATATTATTTATATTTATTTATTTATTTAAAAGAAATACTACTAATATTAAATCATGCAGAATAGGTCGTTGGAGTTTAGTAAAAATCCCAGATAGCTAAGAAGGAAGTTTTTGTCGGGTGTCCCGAGGTAGTTAGTGTGCAACATGCTGTTGCCATGCCGCCAACTGCAACATCAGCAGCAGCAGTAGAAGCAGCAGTTGCAACTGCAACTCTGGCGACTGTTGCGTTGCTGCGTAATTAAGTGGGCGACAGTCTGGTAAATGCAAATTTCTTGGCCTTGTCGCGCTGCTCGCGGCAGGACATGGCCGAATGCAGATGCTGGCCGGCGATAACTGGGCCCGATAGCTGGGCGCGATGTCGCTGCTCCTTGTTGACGACGATAAGCGCTCGCCTATGATCTATGATCCTGACCTTGGCTGAATGCAGAATGCGCATACGCAGTGTTGCACACTCTTAATTAAAATGTCAAAACTGGTTTAATGGCGCTAATGAACGAACATTGCTCGGTTCGTTAGTTTGACAATATTCTGTGTGTGTCTGTGGCCCCAGAAATACCTGGGATGCCTTCGTTTGATCTGCTTGGCGATCTGGTCTTTGATTTATCGTTCAGTTCCCAGCGAATAAAAGCCGCCGCCAGCTTTTGCCAGTAAATGGAAAACGGAAAATGAAAAGTTTTCCCCATTGCCCCGACAGTTTGCGTAGCTCCGTTGATTTATAGAAATCAAAGCGCCGTCCGCTGGCTAATGCATTGTTCAGTTCGTTATCGGGACGGAAAAACTATGCCGAACCATTGTTGAGACTGTGATCAAAAGCCATGATCAGTTATGCAAGAGTTGATCCTGGCTCTGGCATAAATTATATGGTTTATAATGCCAAAGTGTGGGTTATAAATTGGTAAATGAGTTTGACTTAATTCTGATACCACTTGAAACAGTTAAATATAATATTAAATTGTTTTAAGCACTCTTAAACACTATAAATCCTTTCTAAATCAACTATAAATTCAGCACCTATTACATTCAAATTTTTCCTAACAATTTCTCCTTCTTTTGGTCTCTGTTATTGGCTCTAAATGTACTCATCTGTGAAGAATCCTATGCCACAGACTGTCCAATTCATTTCCCCTTCAGTTGCAACAACAAATGGCGCCGCTGTTACACAACTACACCAAGAGAAATTACAAAAAATCTAGGATATATACTACTACAATTTCATACAAATCCTGAAACGATGAATATTTCTCTCTGTGCAGCCAACATTCAGCCTCCTCTTGGGGGATCGCTCTTGTCTGCAAAGTTGCGTGATTTATTTGGGCGGCTCGGGTGTTTTTTGCTCTTTGTGCGCTGCGCTTTTTATTATGGCGAAATTTTTTGATTTTATTATTTTTATTGGTGCGCACTCGAGTGGATTTCGAGGCCTGGAGTGGAGCACTGCAGTTGCGGGCCAGGCCAGCGGGTTCCACCCGCACCCCTTTTTGGCCAGAAGTCGAAGGAGGAGAAGGCGGCCTGCGCCTGTAAACACAACGGCAACGGGAATGCATATCCAGTATATGTGCATTTATTATTTTACTTGGCCTGCTCGCATTTTGCAGCAACGATCTGTAGACACAATAAATTACCAATTATATTTTCATTTCATATTTCTGTCATTGATTTCGCTGCCAGACTGAAATCAAAGGGGGCTATAGTACAGGCGGCTCTGGCGAAAACTCATATCCGATGCCAGGGACAATTTGCTTTATCAATCATTGGAGTTGACGGAACGAGATGGAACCTATCCCATATTTTAATTACAGACTTACATACTTCATATAAATTAGTTTCTTTTGATGTCACAGGCACACAACACAAAGGACTCTTCGCAACTTCGCAGAAGGTAAACTTTTAAAAGAATTTAGCATGTGAGTTTTAATAAAATTTAGTTTAAAATAATTTAGTGTTGCCGATTCGGTATTAAGTTCTCCAATTGTCCGCGGGAGAGTGTCCGAAGAAATAGAATTGCATTGGCGATCGCGACCAGGACCATACCAATATAGAGGATTATGAATACAATTTCCACCCCATTCGAAAACCTCGAGTTCTCTTCCCAATCTTTGTGCAATTCGATGCCAAATGCAGTGACCACAAGCACTGTCGCGGGTATACTGAACACAAGCCACACCCAAACTGCGAGTCGAAATACCTAGAAAGAGGGTATAGCAAGACCTATACTTTTCGGTGAACTTAAAAATTTGGCACTTACCGCAATAGCTCCAAATATCAGACAGAAGGCGGCTACCATTGTTGTGATCAGAGCCGCAAAGATGATACGACTGGTTGTGTCATACTGTCCTCCTGCGACAAGAGACAAGGTTGAGGACTGCAGCACTCTTAGTGGGAGACTATTTACGATATGCGATAAAGGCCAAAGGAATACAACATGCTATTATTATACAGATGCCACTAAAGACGCACTGCGCTCGATTGGTTATCCCCAGACAAAAACACATTTTTAACGTAGGAATTTTATTTACTCCAAATTTGTTCGATGCTTCTACAAAATATGAAAGTTAACGCAAGCATAGCCATATTTCAAATAGAGGAATATCTCTCTGGAACAGGATTTTATCTTTAAAAATCCTTACACAGGCCAAGGCTCAACTTTAATTGCAAGGATTGTCTGCGGCATAGAGGAACAATTAGGGAGGCAGGTCGAAACATCAAGACTGGAATACTTTGGAGACATAACATATCCGTATAGATTTTTTGACATTTTTATAAGTACTATTTATATAAATAAATTTACCTCAATAACATAAAATTCAAAGGTTGCTCATCTCAAACTGCAATATTTCAACATAAAATTTAATTAATTTTTAAAATATAAATTGAATTTTTCTCCGATTTCTTAACCCTTCCAGTAGAATTTCCCTCACTAAAGTCTTTCGGAAAAAGTAAAAAAGTAACTTTAATGAAGGCAAGCAGCCGGAAAAGTGCAATCTTAACCGAAAAGCCAAGCCAACCCCGGGGCTCAGTTGACTGAGGGAAAAGCGCGAAAATCCCTTTGTTAGACTGTTTTTATTTTCGTCTGCCGCCGGAGACCGTCCATATTTATTTCCTTTGTCGCCCTATAAAGCCCGCCCAGCTGGCTTTGTGCGGAGTCCGTTGCCACATTAAGACCCCGCCCAGCGACACGGCCTGGAAATCAAAAGTCGCCCCCCAAAGTGTCTAGGAAATTGTGCATGCATTAAATAAATGAAACTGCCGGACGGACAGAGTGACCAGGGGTCGGTCCCTAGTATGAATTCATACCAAGGGGCACTGCTGAGGGTCTATGTGCAAATTAAAATGGGAGTCGAAGGCGATTGGGGGTTAAATTTAAAAAATTAAATTGCACTTGGGCGGGGAGTCCTTTTTAAAAACAAGTTTTGGAACGGTCAAGAGCTTTAAATGTATTTGCAAAAATTGTTTAAAATAAAGAAGGGTAATGTAATAGAGGTGAAAATGAAAGACTGCAATGCTGCTCATAGAAAGCTTTAAAATAAACGAAATGTAAAAGACTGCAATGCTGGTAAAACCATGGTAGTTTGTGGCAAATTTGTAAATTTGCATTAAATAATGTAAATTAAACAAACCCCAAAATAAGACATCATTGATAGGTATTCTACTCAAATGTTTACTACACGAGATGCTCTTGTTCTTTCACCAGATGCTCTTGTTCTTTCACGAAGTGCCCCTCGTGGATAATGGCCCCCAACACAGTCCGGATAACGCTTTTGCCTTTTTCCCGTCTTGATCTCAATAATTAATAGACGAGATAAATAGACCAAGTACACGATCCAACCTGGTAAGGGGTTTAAGGATAGAAAGATTTATCGTATCCTTAAAAGTTTTAACTGACTTACAAAAGACTACGATCATCCCCAATATCTTCTGCGTCTTCTCCATATTGTGTATGCGTTTCCATTTCCCTTTCAGTACGAGACAGTACATAAGAATAATAGTGACGATCGCGGGGCAAATCAGCACGATCCATACGACCAGTATTATGCGTTTTTTCTGGAAATGGATACTGCAGGACTTTACCCAACATACAAAGAGCCAAAGCCGTAGCACTTACCAGGGAAGCGCCAAAAAAAAAGCAAAATCCAGCCAGAACTCCAACGCTTAAGGCCACCAAAAGGACAATACGGATAGGGTCATAGCGTCTTTCTGTAAAACATGGCAGGGCTCAGGACCTTGGGCAGCATTAATATAAGAGATTAGTTACCAGAACAGGTAAAGCCTATAAGGACGACGCAGAGTACTATTTCCGCAATGGCCCATATGATGCACTCCAATTGAATGGTGAGATCGTAACAATTTTTGCACATTTTTTCCCACCCATAAATATGAAATAGAAATTAGTTTACTTCGATTTTGACAGGTGTCATAAAAAATAAGTATCAAAGGAAACTAGGGAGTTGTAGTTATGTTATGAAGTTTCTAAGCCATCTTTAGGTTCACATATCTATAAATATCGTGGATTTAAGTACCTTTTCTTTGCCTGAATCGTTCAGTTCTGTTCCTCTGAATATTTTCATACCAGAAAATAAACAAATTATTTTCCCTTTCCAATTACTTGCAGCATTTAATTGCCGGTACCAATTATAAAGTTGGGCAGGGAAAAAAAGTCAGGGGACCGAAACTAGTCGAAAACTCCGGGAAAACCAAAAGCCACGTCGATGGGCCCACCAGGTAACTCAATCCGAACAAAGTCGGCTTGAGGGGGTGGTAATTATACTTGCCAATTTTCATGGTTCACGGGAATTTGCGTATTTTCTTCGTTGATTTTTTTTTACTTCACATTTTACCATAATTTGCTGCTCTTGTTTGTCTGCCATTTGTCCTGGCGCACAAATTGCGAATTGAAAACTTCGAAAACTAACGGCAATTAAAGTATTTTCTTCTTGAAACCGAAACCAAGCCCCAGCGCCCGCCCAGAGGAAAACCAGAACCCGAAACTTGGACTATTTGGCTGACTGTGCGTGTAATTATAATTTTCTTTAAGTCGGTTTGCGCAAACTTTTCTTTATGTCAAAGTTTCGTTCTCTCTGCCCCCGTGCCCCGTGCCCCGTCGCCTGTTTCCGTTTCCCTGTATCTGTGCGACCACAAATAATTTTGTGGAAAAGTTGAAGTTCGCCCCTTTGCCCCTTTTTGCCGGAATTTTCCTGATTTTTTTCCATGTTGTTGGTAATTATGCTCTTTGTGAGACGCGGCAAAGTTTCGGGTACATCGTCTGAGTGTATTAGTTGTAATGTGCTTCGGTTAGCCCAAGGAAGCGAACAAGTTGCCAAACTTATGACAACAATAACGGCGGAAAACAAGGATCCGAGCTGGAGCAGGACTCTCCGCGAAGACTGTTTATATTTTGGGAGCTCACCTCACGGCCTGGCCGGGGTCCTTTTGGCTAGACAATTTGTCTTATTAGCAAACTTTCCAATGATTTCCATTCATTACAAGTTCGGCCGCAAATTTTCAGCTAATCACGTTGCTGATGAATGGAACTGCAACTTTATCAACAGTTTTCCGCCATAATTGTGTTACCTGATGGAAGCGTGTTTGTGTCCTTTATGAAATCATGTTGAACTGGGAGATTATATTGCAACTCAGATTAATGGTAAGTAACGAATAATAATTCCAAAGCTGTGAAATTTTAAAGCTCTTGAATATATATACTAATGAAGACCATCCATATTACGAAAGCGATATTAGTTTTCCGGCACTTAACACCGACTCACGACTTGTCCATTCCGGCTAATGGGCAGTTATAGAGTCAGGTATATAGCTGAATTCGACCAACATGCTGCTCCCTTCGAGCATTTTATGGGATTACTCAATCAAACATGTGCTGGGGGGAGCTCAGCTAACGAGATAGGTAAATCAGGCGAGATTGGGATAACTTTGCCAGTGAATAAATCTCAATTAAAAAAAGGAAATGTGGCAAAATACAACACTCCATCGGTCTTTGGTATTCTAGTTTAGTTTAAAAGTTGCTTAAACTTCAGCTAAAAATATGCTTCAGTAAATATTTGTTGCTCTTTATCCTTTTTTTTTAACTCTGGTATACCAACATTCCACTGACGCAATGCTAATTCGAATGCAGACCCTCGAACATCCTTGAGAGTTATGCAAAGCAGGAGCCGCCGACTGCGAAGTGTGTTTTCACTTTTGTTCGTTTATCAAACGGGTGTCGGGCTGACTGGTTTGCTGGTTTGCCGGCTTTGCTGGGCTGTTGGCAAGGCGCCATGGTCCGAACTGCAATATGACCAACGGCAACAAATAGCTGACAGTAACAGCCACGGATACAGCTGAAACCTGAAAAGGACCCGGAGCAAATTCACGACTCGCATATTGAAAACAAAAACTGCAGTCAGAGCCACACGTGATGGGGGATTTTGTGATTGTGTTTATGGTGTGGCTTCATGGATGTGTGCACTTGAAGAAATTTAATGTATATTTCTGAATAACTTTTATTCTGAAAAATAGAGAATATTTTTTAAAGAAACAACACCCTTTTCTAGGGAATGGTGGGGTATGTTAGGATATAGTAACCAAAGCTCAATTTTATAAGCACTTAGGAACTTAACATTCTCAGTTAACAATTACATCTTACTCTAAGTAATTTTGTATTGCATTTAATTTTATAAAAGTCCAATTTCTCGAGTGTGGAAGTGCAGCTGCCCTGAGTGCCGCATCCCTCGCTCCTCCCAACAGATCCCTTGATGTGAAGCGAAGTGAAAATGAAAACAAAGTTTAACAAACCGTGGCTAACGAGCTACATTATTAAAACTTCAAAAATGCATAAATTTGCCAGGGACGAGCGGTGCGGACTGTGGCATTATAATAATATAATGCATATCCTGGCCAGGCATTTGAAAGTTATTGACACCTTCTCCTCTCTCTCTCTCTCCAGTCGTGACGCGATCGAGACCCACTCCTCCGGCTCGAGGTGTTGCCAAACTCCGATTCCCCCCCTTGCCACCTGCACGATCTGTCTCCACTCCCACTCTCAGACTCAGACTCAGAGTCAGACTCAGACACAGACACAGACCAGGTCCAGTCGCAGTCAAAGCCAACTGGAACTCGAGTTCGCGACTCGGCTGCCAAGTGATTCTGCGCATATTAGTTGGCCATTAGGCGCACACCATTGTCAGTTGAATCGCATTAAAATGCAGGCAGTGTTAAATATTACAAGCGCCCCTCGCAGAAAGGCGAAAAGGTTTCGCGCTGATTTGCAGCTGCCACTCGAGATGTGGCCGGGGGAGGGCTCGGGTCTAACGGGGATCATCGGATCGCTGAGGAGCTTGTGAAATGTTGTGGCTACGTGATATGTTAATCCCGGCGCTCTAGCCAAGTCGTGGAGTGCCTCGGATGCGGATGTGTTGGCAGGCAGAGAAACACATGCTGGATGGAAAATTAAATGAAGAAATTCCTCTTAGAAAAATGGTAATTTTCTAGGTCTTTTCAAAAATGGCAATGTCATAAGAATTCAGGGGAATTTAATAAGGAAAAGGTTTACATAAGGAAATTATAAGGCTTAATGGGAAATCAGTTTAATTCCTCTTTTCATGTGTTGGAAAAACCGACCTCACTCACGAATCTGAGTGATACAGTATCCCAAAAATAAACAAAGAGTATGACTAATGCTCCATTTAAAACTTTATTTATAACGCAGTTGTGTTTAGTGTTGCGGTTTCTTCATATTAATGTACGTATCCGTGGCGTTTTGCACCACCAGAACTGTGATCTTGGCATCCGGGGTAATGAGAACCTCGTGGTATTTGGTGCGAACACGCAAGAAAGTCAGATGCTGCGAAGGCTCCATTTTGGCCAGAAAGGCCTGACATTTCTCTCGCAGATTGTCGTAAAGACAGGCATATTGCAGACCCTCCTGGCGCTCCATTGAGGTCTTTACCGGCACACCAGAGTGATTCATTATGAGAATATCCTCTACGCCGGGTTTTTCCTGAATCTGGCGGAACACCTCCTCCACATAAGACTTGGTGCGTTTTTCCTGTAGGTTTTATTAGGGAAATTTTTCATTGAATCTACACCGAAGCCTTCAAATTTATCAAACTTACCTCAGCTTCTGCCGACTGCATTTTTCGATAGTTTTTTGAAATCGTTTCAGAGACTCAACAGTGTACAATTTTCAAAACAGAAAGCTCTTGGCTTGCTAGTTTTAAGCCCCTGACAACACTTGAGATTTTTACGAGACATTAAGTAACAATAATGGCTCTGTAGTTAAGTATCTAGGAAAGCGAAGCATAAGGACAATAAATTTCCCTCCCAAGGAAGCTTATACCGTGTGACGTCATAATCACGGACATTAGATGATTTAGGCCCGATGTCGAGCAGGGCCAAATTAGCCGGGAATTATTTGCTAGAGCTTGCCTTAAATCGGCGACGAACTACGATCGGCTGCTAACTCCGGCTAACCGGCTGAGACGGCCCACTTTCGGAGGAGCTCGCTCCCAGAGCATAAAGTGCAATTATAGCGGTGCAGCGGCGAACAGGGCCATGAAATACCAACACCCGACAGCTGTAAACAACAATTTGCCGCATCGCATCGCAACGCGAACCCCAAATGCCAATAACTCGCCGGGGAAGAGTGCTTATAAAAAAGTTATTTAAAAGCCCGGGCCAGCCACTCCGCTGGAGTCCCAGCCAATCCAATCCAATCCCATCCAACAATGGCAAATGATGATGAGACGTCCGCGGCCACGTCCACGTCCACGACTGAGACCAAGTCGTTTCAGGTTAAACGTCGAGCGTTTTGGCAGACGCGCAAAAACTAGAGGCTGGAGACTTGAATGAAAATACCCCAACGGGAGAGCCGAACGTAATGAGCGAATTTATGGTCAATTGATAATTTAGTAGCACTCGGTATCATCAATTATGGACCGTCCCGATCCGACTCCGACTGTGGCTCCGACTCCGAAGATGAGGCATTGTTATGGCCACCGATGTGGCGCAAATTGTGCTAAATGCCTCGGCCAGCCCTACGCAATGCCCAGCCGAAAAGCACACGCAGATAAAATATATATTTATGTGGGCATCATCAGAAGCCTGGCCATATTTTATATAATTCGACTGTCAACCAATGGCCAAAACATAAGGCTCAACAACTGGGTCAAAAGGTTTGCCTGGACGCGAAATCTCGCCGTGCCTCCGTTTGGGGACAGAACCATACACAGAACGAAATGAGAGGCTATGAATTCAGAATTAATTCTTTGGAATTTAAGGAAACCTTAAGAGGAAACATAGATTTCTAAGAAGGATCTTGCTGGTTGTATCTGACACATACAGATTGATTTATGGTTCTCATCTTATTTAATTTTTTAAGCAATCAAACTTGATTACAAGCTATTATTAATAAGAGATAATTTTATTACAAATCAATATTAATTTATCTCCCTTCTCCTTATAATTTGAGTATTTTTTTCGGTGCTCGTTCACTGCCTAGGCTTTGTTGCCTCGCAATTCAAGTCGCTAATTGAACGCTTTGTCTGACACATCAAATAAATCACACAACTTCCAGCTTGCACCTTGCAGGCCCGTCGGAACCGCGGCCCGGACCAACTGCACGTCGCCATGTTTATGCCAATAATATGCCATAAAGTATAGAAAGGAGCCGGCACAATGGAGCGGAGTGCACATGGGTCCAAAAATGGCTCTGGCTCTGGCTCTTGCTCTTGCTCTGGCGAGGAGCCGAGGAGCGGCTTCCTCTGATAAACTTTATGACATCGGAGGGAAGTGGCAGTCCAGCCACTTTGTCAGCGGCCATGGCCATCCCGGTCCCGGTCCCCCGGATGCCCGGAGCCCCCCGCATTCCCGTAACTCTTCCGGAACCCCCTCCTTGCTCTGGTCCTTGAGCACGGCGCTAAAGTTTAAGCATTGCCCCAAACTTTACGCACAAGTTGCACACATAATTCACGTCGCGGCCCGCTCCTCTCGGCGTAATTATTGGCCAGGAGCCGGAGTCTCGCTGGGCATGGGTTGTGTGTGTTGTATGTTGTATGTGAGTGCATTAGAGGCGACCACAAATTGTTTGGTTTGGTTTGGTTTAGCGCAAATTGTAGTCGTAACTTCTTCGCGGCTGCCGTCAGCCGGACGAGCCGGCTTATGATGGCCCGAGTGCACCTCGTTTGGCAGCCGGAATTCGGTAAAGGTTAACTCGACCGCTGAACTGCAGTCTCTATTACGGCGTCATTCGATCGGGCTAGTGTAATGATAGCCTATTAACAAGATTCTTGGGACTTTAGGGGCTTATAATCGGTGGCCGAAGTCAGCCAGCCATGATAAGCAGTTTTTCCAAAACGTTTAAAACTTATTTAAAACTATGCAATATGCACGAGGTATTTATTTATCAGAAATCCTGTGGTTTCAATTATTAACTTTTGAGTAAAGTAATAAATTGATTTTAAAATATGCTTCCTACATATTTCTAAAACGTGCAAGCTTAAGTATTACTTTAACTGCTCCCTCCTTGGACCTTAGGGGCGGCTACGGTCATTGTTTGTGGCGGCAACTGCCGCAAATCCCACATCAATCAAGGTGTCCGTTGCCCCCAAAGCAACTGCTATTACTATTACGTAATACGTATCAACAACTAATATATCAACAATGGCCGGACGGCGACTCTAGGCAAATTAAAGCCGGCTTAAGTAACCGCTAAGCACAGGGGCCCAGGCCCACATGCAAATTATATCGTTCATTAATCGGCCAAGTCAATCGCAACAGGGAAAATCCCTTTGGATAGTGGGTAGAAGCCAGAGGTAGGTTGACTTTATACTGCAGTAATTTTGTATTTAAAAATAAGACCACTTTAAAGTCCCTTTTTCTTGGATTTTCTTTGAAAATCGGTAAAAATTTGAGCCTCTTCTAGAATTACTTTCCCCCCAATAATGCCTCAAAGTAAGCTAAAAAACGTAGTTTATTTAATAAAAACTATACAAATAAAATTTATACAGTAATTCAAAAGAAATATCAAGTATCTTTGTATAAAGACTCACACTTTCTGCTCACATTATTTACAGAAATTTTTATAAATAAACCTGACAAGGGTTAGTTTCCTTATTCGACTCGCCTTGAAATTTGCGAGGTGAGTAATAAAAAAATTACAATAAAATGATTGAGTTTGCAACCAATGTTCTCAGCTTGCTTGTCCTGCAAATAGCGTTGCATGCCATATAATACATATAATGTCCTGCCACGCCCACCCACATGCCGCGCCAGGACACCTGAGAGTCCGGCCAGTCCTGAGCCAGGGAAAAGGTGACGACGAGGACCTGGACAAACTTCCGAGGCAGCAGGATGTGTCCCTCGTTCTCTGCATTGATTTCGAATTTCCTAGGAAGTAGCGCGGAAACTTGTTAGTCCTCTGCCGCCCCGCTTAACCCCTTGGCGCCCGCAAATAATTCGCTTTGCATGCAGTTTGCGAAGCCCGGCCCGGCCCGGCCCGGACTATTACGCTGGCAAATTGCAATGTAATTAGTTTTTACATTTCTATATAGTCGAGGAACGTATAATTGTGGAAAATGGCATTTCTAGTTAATTAATGGCCTGCGCCCAGCCTTCGGCTGCCACCCACTATTCGGAAAAGTTTCTGCACATTTGTTGCCGTTTTAACAAAACAAAAAAAAAAAACAAAACCAAAAGCAAGAAAAAAAGGGAAAAGTGTTACGGCCACGCCCCCAGTTTCGCCCACTGTCAACCTTCGGCAAGTTGGTTTCAATTGCTTGAAAATTTAATTAAAATTCTGGCATTTTTGTGTACGCAAAAATATCATTTCACCGACTGGGATTGGCAGGATATCCTGTCCTGGCGATATGCTCCTTCGGATGGCAGTCCCAGCCACAAGCTGTTGATTCAATTAAAATTTTATTTTCAATATGCACAAATGGTTACCCTTTTGCAAGGACATAAAAACGATTCCTTTACAGCAACAATTACATTTCAATGGTCAACAAAGAAATGGAACTCCGAAAAGAATGTTCAGGTAATATCTAATATTTATTTAAGATATTAAAAACTCATCTTATACGCATTACTCTTTCTGTCATGTCTACTTTTGTGTAACAAAATTCAAGCCAAAATTATTGAAATGTGCATCGAACTGGAGAGCAAGGGCTATTGTTATGTAATCGGAGTCTGGAACTACTTAGTGGGAGCGTTAGAGATTCTCTACGCAATCTTTGTGGATGGTAAACCTTGATTGATAGTCTTACCAATACCTCATGACCCTGACCTTGCACTCGTCCAGAACCCCACATCCATAAGTTTTGGATAAAAGTCTTGCTTTACAGTTGGATCCCGCTACTGATTGGGGGCGTGTTTCTATTTATTGGAGCCTGTCTGTCAAACGCTCACCGGGATGGTAAGATCCTCATGCTAAAGCTCTGGATAGGTCTGGCTTTGGGCTTTGGAATCTTAATTATATTAATTAAAATAGGATTAATTGTACACCAGTGGGATCACGTTGAAATATGGAGAAATATGCTGAGTATCCTTGTGCTTTGTTGTTTTATATGTAAGCAAAATATCTTATATTTTTATACTTTTCTAAATATAATGCCAACTCCTTTTTTTTCAGTATTGGTAGTTGCCTTCGTATACTTTCCTGCCTTTTATGCGCAGGAATTGGATGAAGAGGATTAAATGTTAGTTTCCAAAATTTGCAGTGCTATTGTGCTAAGTAATAAAGCTACCTTTTCTAATTTTTTAATAAAAAATCATTTGGATACTTTTATTTAAAAGAAAGGACTGACACTAAAAGGCTTACAGGTGGGCTTTATTCCAGTATTTTTATTTGAACTCTTGACAAGTTTGGATTTTTATACAAATTCTATTGGCATTACGACACCGCCCATAAAAATTACAATAATGTTGAGAGATATCCTAGAAAAATATCTATCTTTATTTTGCTTTTTTATTCACCGCATAGCGGGCACTGACTGGGAAACAAAAATTTGCATAAAATAACAGAGGCAATAACAATGGGACAAAACAAATCAAATCCCAACCGCAAATAGAAAGTGAAAATCAAACGAGAAACGCTACCGTTCATTTTTGCTCTTTGTGTTTATTTAGTCGGGCGCCTAATTTAAATAAACATTTATTTGTACAAAGGCTTTAATGCGCTGCGCCTGGCAAATGACTTCCTGAATTGGGCCCAACTGTTGGCCGAGTTGCATAATCGGCGGGACAAATGCGGACAGCGGCGGCGGTGGGTTATGAAATCCTTCGCTCACAGCCGCCAAAATGCAGCAGAAAACACGAGCGCGGAGACGCCACCAAGCTGGCAGCAACCTGTCGCATATTTAAAGCGATTAACGGCACGATTTCGGGTTGCAGCAGCAACTGCAGCAGCAGCAGCAGCAACACAGTGGCAAGGCCTCAGTGGAGAAATTGAAATTGAAATGCTTTTGGCAGTGCCAACACTATTTGGCCTGGTGCTAAGCCGCTGCCAGTCGGATCGGAGTGTTTTCGACTTGGTTTCAGCTCTGTCTTGAAAAATACAAAAACTTCTAAGAAAGCTAAGTATATATATTCCTTAGGTTTCAAATTATTTCTTTTAAGGTAAAAAATTAAGCAAGCCTTTTGCAAATCCTAATTGTAAGGCCTGTTAACCTTAACTTGATATTACTTACCGAAATTCGGGTTTTATTTATATAATCTAAAAATTACAAATATATATAAAATATATCATAATTCTCTTTATTTATTATTATAATTTAATGACTCTCTATATTCTTAGAAAAACATAATGTAATATGAATTGATGATTTTGATGTGATGATATGATTTTAAATAAAGATCAAGACATGTATTTCAAAATATTATTTATTTCTTAATTAATTATTTCTTACATATAAAACCCCTATCGATCATTTTGAAATTTTAAATTATATTACTTAATCTGAAAAAGTAACTTTTAGGCAATTTAAAATATTCTTTAAATTTTTGTAAATATTTTTATAGTTCCCAAAAAAAGAGTGTACACCAAATTCAATAATTCAGTTTGCTCTTGCAGCTGTGCATTTCCTGTACTCTTTTTTTTTATTTATAGGGAACTCGTGTCTGTAGTGCCACGAATACCAAAAAAAAGGGGGGAAAAACTTGGAAAACGTTTGTAAATACTTTCAAAGCATTTCCAGCGATGGAACAAATACAAAATGGCCAGCGCAGCGGCTGCAATTGGAAATTGTGAAGAATAAAAAATAAAATAATATATTGGGCGCAATCCTCGACTTGCATACTTGGCATAAGCCATTGTTGTTGTTGCTGCTGCTGCGGTGGTGCCGCCGGTTCCCTGAATCATGAATGACCTATAAATAAAGTTGGCAGCCAAACAACTGGGCCCAGAAATGGCAAACAGCGTGAATTGTGCAATAAAAAAAGCATAATGTGAGTATAACAACCGCAATAGCCAGATTTTCAATTGGGTTTTCCCTCCCTTTTTCTGTTCGATCCCATTTCCGCCCGTTTTTCAGCTAACCCTTGACCTTAGTAGTTTTTTTGGGCGGCTCCAGCTTGTTAGTTTCTCTTAATTTGTTGTTTAGTTGGAGAGTTTTTGTGGGGCAACCTCATTTTGAAGAGCCCAGTGCCAAGTCCTTGAAAAATATATCCGATTTGTTTTATATTCTTTAATGTTCTGTTCTATTCTTTAATAATATAAATATAAAGCTATCAGATTTCTATAAGATGTCTTTATAGTTTTCACTTTCTTATAGAAACTAGAAAACCCCTATACCATATCATTTTCATTCCCATTTCCGTTTCCGCCACCCGACTGACTGACATTTTGTGGCCCTTAGTCGTAGTGTCTCAGAACCTTTTATCAGCTCCGATTACATACTTTAAGGCAGCTAAATTGTCACTTTAAAGCAGCGGAGTCAAGTGGATGGACACCTGAGAGCGGAGAGTGTGGAGTGTGCCAAGCTGGCTGGATGCTGTGGCTGCCACACCGCAACATTGTTGCAAGAAACCACCGAAACCCATGGAGGGCAAGAGGACAGGAGGACAGGAGGGCGGGCGGCTGTTGGTTCTAACATCCACTCCCGAGTGCCACGAGCGTAAGCTAACTCAACTTAAATAAATTTAATTTAATTACCAGTAAAAACCGCATGAGTAACTTCAGCCCGAGATGAGAGAGAGCGGAGCAGACTGTCGTTATCCAGCCAGCGGAGAGGAGCTGCTCGTGGATGTGGATGTGGGGCAATGGTAAGGGGTGGCGGATGGATACCTGAGCTCACCCACTCGGTGTTTATTCAGGAAATAACATTTTTGTGGCAACACATTTTTGGATTTTATTACAGAGTCCTCTCACTCACTTACTCTGCTCTACCACTCTTGAGTGCTGTTCTCTCCGTTGAGGTCAACATGCATTTTATCATTTTAAATAGCAAAATAGCAAAATGGGAAACCGTGGGGGGAGGGGTTAGGGGTTAGGGGGTTAGAATGGGGGCACACTCGACACTCGACGATAAATAACCTTAATGTAGTGCCGGGTGCCAGCAGTAGCAGCAAAAGCAGCCCTTTGCCTCGGTTACATGTTTAATTACGAGCTGCGCGATCTCAAAGCATACTTTCAGGCGGCGCTGAAAAAAGTGCTCGAGAAAGTGTAGTAGAAAAACGGGCTGCCAGGCTAGTCGAGTATGAGAGTGTGTAGAGTATCTGTGTGCCACCAAGTCTTAGTGTGTCAGTGTGTGTGTGAGTGTGGCAAGGTCAAGACGGCGATTATAATGCAAATTGGCCTCGCTGTGTTTGCACATGTCGGCAAATACTTGAGCGACGGCTCAGCGGCTCTTGAGACGGCGAACTAACCCGCGCAGGGCACACTTTTGCCAGGACTCTCAGAAAGGACTCGGTGGTTAAGGTTGAAATAAGTAAAGCAAAGGAGTATTACACAGACATTAAAAAATTAAAAATGCAATCATTAAAGTATAAAATTTGAGTATTAAGAATGGGTATACATTTTTAGGTAATGTTAAATCAAAGCTGAAGTTTTCAAAATTAAATTAGATCTACTTGTAAATATTTGTCTGAAATATTAAATAGAAAAATTATAATTTACCCTTTTTCCCAGTAGTTATTTCTATATATTTTTGTATAGATTTATTCCGATTTAAGTACGCTTTGATTACATTCTAACAGCTGCTCCATTTCATATCAGCTTTAAGGCACAAAACGAAAGCTGAAGCTGAATAATGGATGAACATAAATTCAACGGGAGAGGGACCACATTAAATCGACCAAAATGTATGTAAGTGTGTGTGTGTGTGGGTTTCCTTGCACATCTTAGAGTTGCAGATCCTTTTGTGTAATCTGGCTTAAGCGCTGCTTAAATGCATTTCGGAAATCGTTCGCCCGCCCAGCCTTGGGAAAACCCATTCCGTTCCATACACACACCCCGCCGCCACCGTCACCGTCACCGTTGCCTGGTAACCTAGTTTAATAAATAAATCGCAGTTTTTTCGTGCTTTAGCCTCCGTTGCCTGCCGTCACCGTCCCTCCCCCAGGACTCCTGTGTCTTTTTGTCTTCGGCAAGTCATTCATGTGTGCAATCTGTGGGTGTGACTAATTCAATTACAACGCCCAATTGTGCATGCCTGGGCGACCCGCTCGCCTGCCCCTGCCTGCTCCCGATCCACCCCCTTTTTTGGCCTTCTCCCTATGCTACCCCCGCCCCCCATCGCAGCCACCGCTGTCCCGTGATTTTTCATTTCATTTTCACGCTTTCACCGTGCATGTGCAGGTAGTATATGGCAGTACAGTGAAGGCTGGATTAGGGGGACAATCTATTACCAGAATGGGAATTTATCGTTGACTAAAATATTGAAATTTCATATCTTAAATTTCAAATTATCATTATAAAATGCAACGTATTAAAAATTATAAATAAATTTAGACCTTGAGCTCAATGAAAATTATATTTAATATAAGAAAGACAGCTAATTTCGGAAAGCCGAAGCTTATATACCCTTGCATAAAAATCGAGCATAACCAGTCCAAAAATGCTTTTTTTTATCATTTAAATTCCGAATTAAATACCAATATTTTCTATTACTAAGATATGCATTCTATTCTAAAATTCTAAACATATATAATAACTAAAAAATTTGTCATAAGTCAAACCTAATAAGAAATAATAAAAATCGAGTTTAACTCTAAACGAAAACATAAAAACTATTAAGCATATAAATAAGTTTTAAAATTCTTTTTCTTTTTATTATTGTATAAATTTACACTTATTAATACTATTTTGTTAGTAATAATAAGTGTACATTTATAAAATAATACAAATTAAAAGAAATCTTTTGTAAATTACGTTCACTTTATCGAATGATCCCTGTATTCAATAGCATTCGCTAATATGGGAACTGTGGGCGAGCATTACTTGGGTTCTTGGATATTCGGCTTTCGACTCGGTCGGTCCCGCTTGCCGCGGCGCCGCTTCTCTATGCAACGGGACATTCACGTTTCGTGTCACCCCGGGACTTAATTGTTTTTTGTCACACGAGTTATCCTTTTTGGGGCGTATCATGTTCGAAATTGAAATTAACTGACAGAGCGACTGCGCCCGGGTAATGAACATGATTTGTGCAGTGCGAAATGTTCTGTGGGAGTAGTTATGCCATTGCGAAGGTCTGGGAACCTAAGTAAACAAAAGTGGTTGGGCCTTTGACAGTCACGAAATGGGATTTGTTACCCAAACATTGTCAAAAAAAAACAACACAAGAGAAGAGAATAAAACACAAGAGAAAAGCAAAGGAGAAGGGGCAGAGAGAAACCCACATGACAGAAGGAATATTGGCTACGTCAATCAAAATGGGAAAGCCATTAACTAATAGTGCGGCGCGGACTGTACCGCAGAAGGGAAATGCCCCGAAATGCCCGGTGGCAACACCTTCGGAAAGCCATTTCCCTGGGAGCCGTCGCCGCCGGCACTTCCCCATCATCATCGTCATTACAGGAATGCCTCCTGGTGGGACGGCGGGCCTATCGGCGGCCAGCATCTTGATGATCGGAGCAGGAACCAGAGCCATTGCGAAACGTGATTTGTAGGGTCATCATTCAAAAGGCATCGACTGAAGGAGTCTGAGCATCAGCAGCAGCAGTTTGGTCCCAGCCCAAGTCCAGGCCAGATCCCAGATCCAAGACGATGCCGAGCAGCAGCCGAAAAGAAAATTAAAATGGTTATACATTCATGTAATTTAACGAAATTCAATTGAATGCCAAGTCACAACAACTGCCCGACCAGGGGCCAAACTAAACTAAAGCGAACTAAGCCCAACTCCCAGTACAGGTCGGAGCTGTGGGCACTGGGAGAAAATTTCAAGATCATATTAAGATGTTTCCTTAGGATATAGAATATCCAAAGACCTTCTAAATTACTTCTATTTCATGAATTTTGTACGATCTTAGATATATTTTTTAGCCTGAACTTAAGTTAAATAAATATTTTGTTATAAAGACATCTTTTCTATAAATATTTTCTCCCTGTGCGGATGCGCTCGCTGTCTGCACCGATATTGCCGATGCCAAGCGTGAGATTATCGGCGATTGTATGCAGCGATGATGATGCTGATGAGGATGAGACTGCGGCTGGCAGTGCAGCCTGGCTTGGGCCTTGGCTAAGACCGAAACCGAGGCTAAGGCTGTGGCTGTGGCTGTTTCTGTGGCTCCCGTAAGTTGGCAGTGCACTCGACTGCAGTCAAGTTCACTTTTCATGCCGGATAAGGCGGCAGGAGTGGAGTGAAGGGGAGAGAAGAGGAGGCTCCGGCACCGCAGTGGCAGTCATTGACTTGGGTTATCGCACGCCAAAAACGACAAAACAGTTGCATGCCCAAACCCAGAGCCCACAGCTCAGGAGGGCTTTGCCAGCCCAGAACCCGAGCGGGTTCGAGAGTCCCATGAACCGCGCTATCTGCATGCGATCAGATTTCCTGGGCTTCTGTTGCCGAGACAGGGGGAGACGGCGGCGGCGGCGGTGATCATATTGAGCCCGCTTTTGACATTTTGGACACAATTTGAACCTTTTACTTTTCGGTGCCAGTGTGCGAGCACACGATTTGCGGCAGCCTCCGCCGATTTCCAGGAATCGCGCACTCCGTTGCTCCTCCGATGCTCCTCCGTTGCTCCTCCGATGCTCCTCCTTTGCTCCTCCGATGCTCCTCCTTTGCTCCTCGGCGACTGTTCTGCATTCGCATTGACATTGATTGAGAAATTGATTTGAAAATCGTTTTTGCCGCGCTGATTCGGGATTCGATTCGCAATCCGATGCCGATTCCAAGTCGGATTCGAGTCAAAAGACTCACTGATTCGCAACTCTGGCAGGCGCTTCGCTGACTGATCCATTCGGGCAAGTGGCCGTGAGTGCCCTTCAATCTGGCCAGGTTTTCGACATTTAACAGTTTTGATTTAAAAACTTTTCAACTTAATTGAAAGCCCCGCAAAACGAATGCATATCGGTCTGCGTTTTTCCCATAAGTGGCCTTTTTGAGGAGTGTATTGACCTGCCACTAAAATTTAAATGCAATTTTGTGGGTTCTAAATTTAGGAAACAGGGAAATAAATTATGAGAATTTGTCTATAAAGTATTAAAAAATTATTATAAAAGAATACAAGTTTTAAAATTAAGTTGAACTATTAATCTTTGTAATATGCAATATTTTATAAATATAATAATATTATAAGGCACCAAGCCTTATTTATCAAGTATTTTTATAATTTTAGCCGGCGTTCTTTACCGTTTCTGGTAGAATGTTTAAACAGACTTAATAAAATTTTTAATAGTACAGCATTTTAAGTTGTATTTTATTTCTAGTGTGTATCTTTGAGCTAGCTTTAAATGCAGCTATTAAATCATAGTTATTTCCCATTTAAACGCATTCCCACAATCCTCTAAAAATAATGGAAAAATGTGCTAAGCTGAGAATGGTTAACAGGGCGCGGCATATAACTCAAACTATCAACGAGTATGATGAAAAGATACAGATACATATCAAATGAAATATTTTGTTATGCTCATTAAGAACGAAAATGCGGCAGACAACGGCGGACAATCAACACCCCCGGACCCAAATAATTTATAATGTCTTAATTATTTCTTCAGTCTAGGCCCAAAGTTTATGAAGTCGGCGAGCTAACATGGCAACACTTCCTCTTTGTTTTATGTTTTTATATTTTTTTGTTGTATTCTTGAGTCCAACTACGCCTCCGAAAATTATATGCAGCAGATTAGTGGACGTGATAATTTGTTCGACGCGCTGCTCCCCTGAAAACCCGGCTGCCCCGTTGCGCTCGAGTGCCCCTAATAAGGCCCAGAGCAGGCCCGAAAATAAACGAAAAATTACAGCCAAGGGGGAGGAGGGGCTGGCTACAAATAAAAACACAATTTTTCCAGGGCGTCCAACTACTAAATTGAAAATTAACATATTTCGGCAGTAGATGCTATCGCAGCCCGGACTCCGGACTTGCATTTGTTTTTGGCCAGAAACAAAACTCTGGAAGCCGAGACAGGCGGCAGGAAAGACAGCAACAACAGCAGCAGCAGAGGCAGCTACCAAAGGTTAATTTAATTTTCCATTTTCCGGCAGAAGGAAATTTTTCATTTTTTAAATTGATGACCGACCGGAGTCGTTGGCTTCCTGTCTTGGCAATTGTCTTGGCACAAATCTCAAGCCCACCGCAAATTGAAACTACAACAAGCCATTGTCCTTAGCGATTGAATAAGAATTATGCCAAGGATACCACACACACAGATGCACACAAATACACACATATACACTCACCCAGTAGGGAACCAGGGACAATTCCACGTAGATGCCTGTCAAGCCGTTTTGGAGCATTGTGATTAATGTGCTGCTGCTGTTACTGCTGCTGCTGCTGCTTCCTTTGTTGGCCGTCCTGCTGCTCCTTTGCTCCTGTCTCTCCGGCTCCTGGTCCTCCCGCTCCTCGGTGTCCATTGTCTGGCGTCCGGAGCTGTAGCCGTTTTGGCATGTTTGTCATTTGGGAAATTGTGCGGTGGCTCTAATGGCAAAGACAAACAGGCGGCAGCGCAGGTAGCCAGAGGGAGTCGGCCACAATGGACCCTAAATGGCCGATTCAGATTCTGGTTAAGAATAAGCTAGCTAGCTCTTTCAGACTAAAATGCCTGGCATTTGGGCAAAGGCAAGTCCTCCCCCGCTGTGATTATTCCAGAATAACTCAATGATATTAAATGTAATATATTTTAGATGGCCAAATGTTGATAATTTAATTAGTTTCCCAATAACTTGCCTCTGAAACATATCCCTCAGGTTAGAGTTTGCTGGAAATACTTTATTAAAACCAAAGTTCCAGGCTTGATGAAAATATTTTGCTGATTGATCAATCTAGTTATCATCATCTTTCAGGCTTCCAACTCCTGCAGCTCCACGCTGACTATATACTCGCTTTTGAGTGATTTTCCCCCGATCCAGATTGACTCAGAGTCGCGGTTGTTGGCGATATTCACGGCTCTTGCGCATGCGCGGCCATCGTTCAACGCCGTCATTGTACTCCAGGTTCTAAACATAAAAGAATAAACTAAAAGAAAAACGAACTAGATGGCGTAGCGACGCCGTTTTGGTGCAAAATGTCTGCGGCGAAACCTGCAATTACCATCGCCAGCTTTGATAGCTTCTGCCCCGCTGCCCGCCGCGCTAGGTCTTGGGCATTTAGTCTTTGTTTCGACAGCATTTGGTGCCCTAGCCGACAGCGAAACCAGCAGGATGCAGTCAGTTCTGAATAGGAGCCAGGAGCTGGGGAAGGAGCAGGAGCAACAGCAGGAGTTAGACCTCAAGAGCTAGCTGGCTGACGGAGTGGCTGAGATGGCTGCCTGGTAGCTCTCGGTTGATATGCTGTTGAGTACTTTTAATTTGCATGCTGGTAATGGTGTTGCTTCATATTAGGCCAGGGCCAGAGTCTGCAATTTCATTGAAAAGGCAGAGAGAAAAAATATATATCGAATATTAAAGAGCTTTTCCTTATTATTATTATTTTTTAGGTGGAGAGTTCTAAAGGTTTTTTCTTGATATTACCAAATTTTGACTTCCATAACGGTTTCTAAACTTAATAAATGAAAGAAACTCTTGCTATTTAAAGCTGAATAAATGTTTAAGTAGTCCTACACTTTTCTTTCCGTGCAGTTCAAGTCTTTAGCCCGGGGGATAATGAGTACTACGAATCCGCAACTGGCATATTAATGGCAGGATTGCAATCAAGCCAAGGCCAAAAAGGGAATGAAAAGCAGTCAGGACGGAGTCCCTTTTTGCTAGGAAGTGCTGCCATAATCCGAGGCAGTACCTTTCCCCATCCCCTTCACCTCCTCCGAGTGCCGCTTAAATTGATCGCAATGCGCTTTTCATTTGCCATTAACAGTTAACCCGCCTGGGGGCATTGCTTGGCATCTCGCATTTCTCTCTCCAGACTGCAGATCGCCCCTCGCTCTGACAGCCAGATTGCCGCTCTAATGGCCATATCCATGGCCATGTCCATGCCCATATGCACATGTCAGTTGGTTGGCCCAAAAAGATGCGGCAACGATAACCCAGTGGGAATGACACCGGCAACCGATCGGGGCGATCGGTGCAACAATCGGCGGCGGGCGGAGACAGAACAGAAATTGCAATTGAAGTTAATTTCAACAAATTGCATGCCAAAATGTGTTAAAGGGAAGAAAGTCCCGCCAAGTCGGAAAGGGAGCGCGAAGAAATGGCGATTTGCAGCAGTGCTAACTAACTGCAGGAAAGGCAACAAGAGCAGCAGAAGCAGCCGAGGCAGCCAAGGCAGCCGATCGGGCCAGAAATTAAATTACAGGCTTAGTCTTTTGGGCTGGAGAAGTCGTCGAAGTTGGGGAGCTGCTTCAAGCTGCTTCCTCGGAAACACTGGGAGAAAATGTAATGGAAAGAACTTGATTAAATAAAAAATAACCAATCATCATGAAGAGCATATAGCTGATATCTGAAACTTAAACGCTCTGGTTTTATTTCAGGGAACAAACATACTTAACATACTTAACTTACTTAAAAGCATTTTCAAAACTATATAATCTCAGTTAAAATATCGATATTTATATAAGAAATAATAGCTAAAAGAGTATATATTTTTCTCAGTGCCTTGGCATGAATGAGTGACCGTACCAACTGACTGACTGCCTGACTGACTAACTGAGTGACTGAGTGAGTGAGCGGGCCGGCGAGTTGGTGTGAGTGAATGAGTGACTGGCATGCCCCTGCGGATGGCCATGGACGTGCAACGGACAGGCGGACACACGGACAGACGGATCTGCGGACCGACAGGGGCATCACTTAAGTATCTGCGCTCGCGGTGCCCAGCAGGCTCCGCCCACCGAGCTGCAGTCCAGGCCGTGGCAGTCCCAACCCGTTCGGCGAGAGGCATCGGGGCGCGAGATTACTCACGCGAACGTAATTTGGCAATTGCTTATTAGCGCTAACGCGCCGCCGCCGCCAACTCTCTGCCGCGATCTGAGGCACAGTGGTACAGGTTACCAGAAGTTCTTTAAAGGTCGAAATATAACCGAAAATTCTGTGATCAGAATGTATTTACATGACTATAGCATGATTTTAAAATGTCCCAGCAATTCTTTTAGCTTCGTTAAATTGTGACAATAAATTTTTAATAAACATTTCCGTAATGTATTGCCACAAAATATGAATCAATTATAATAAACTCTAAATGGCATGAATTTTTTAAAATTTATTCATCTTTTTTTGGCAATATATTCCGGGAATATATTACAATTAAATTTATATAAAGCTTAATTTTTTAATGAATCAACGTTTTTCTTCGTGGTTTTGCTAAGGGTTATATTTTCGGACTTTCTTAATTTGGTTTCTGATTTCATCGATAAATCTAATTTAATTCTAAAATAATTCGCTATTTGTTCAATGATAATAGAGAAATAACTTCCCAGTTTGTAGCTAAAAATCTCCCTATTTCTACTATGTTAATTTTATAATTTGAATATTCTGTTTTGACAAGCTCTAAATATGGCTTTCTAGTTCAAAAAATTCCTTTAAATTCTATTTAAGTCTTAAAAGAGTATAAAGTTCATTACAATTGTCATCATATATTTAAAAAATATATAAAAAGATCCTTATTTCTTGTTAAAGCAATATTTTCAAAACCCAATAAATCGATTTATGATCACAATTTTTCTGAAAGTTCCCAGTGTGCAATGGCAGCGGCAATCGAACCACTTATATCACCTTCTTGTTAGAACGAGTGGCGGAGTGGCCGGAGCAGCCGGCTGTCGATCCCCGATCCGCGGCGGTTCCTGGCCACGATCGGTGGGCTGTCTTGGAGCCAAGTTGGTCGTCAGAGTGCATCTTGCGCAATGCGGATGGCGGACTGCGGATTGCAGCTGAGGACGACGGGATGATGGCCCCGGGCAAAAGATGGCACTGTCCGATGACTGTAAATGTGAAGTGCAATAATTTTCTTTTTTATTATTATTACATTTTTCTTTCTCCGGCACCGCGGAGCGGACCGAGAGTGTTGAAACATTTGCGCGTCATTTGCAGATTCTTTTAATATTATTAAGTTTTGGTGGCTCTCCAGAAAGGAGATTTCTTCCGAGACATGGCAGCAGCAGAAGCAGGGAGAGACTTTAAGCAATAAAGGATCGCTTAGCTGTTGAAGGCCGCTGGCAGTTGGATAATTCAGATTTTCGAGTGTGGGTAGAGTATCGTTTTTTTTTTCGTTCTGGAAAAGGTTTACCCATTTCAGTTGCGGGCCATTAAGTTTTATATTTTAATGGAGTTTTTTCAAGCTTTTATTGAATGCGGAAAAGGGATAGTTGCCGAATAGTTGATAATATATTCGTCTCTCTTTGTAATAGCTTACCGCATGCTAGGCCTAAACAACCCCAATTCTAAACTGAGACCCCGCCTCTTCAAATACACAGGGAACAATAATCTAATTTAATTTTTTAGGGATATATATAAGAGGTAAAATAAAGTAAAAAGAGAGTTTGTATTATACATATTTTTATTTCTACAACTATATATATTTACATAGATATTTCTTTTCTAGTTAAGTTTTAGTTCTCTTATATTTTCTCTCTCTGTAAAGTGATATTTGTAGCTCGGGGGGCGTGGATCCCCCAACCGCCTGATGTGCCGCCCCTGAAGGCATTATTCCAGAACAACAGCAAATTATCCTAACTGGTCCATTTTGAACTGACAATTAGAGAGAGACGATGGCGGCCTGCGGTGTAATTCAATCTGCATATGGAACTGCGACACGGTTCCTGAGTAAGCCAGGGCAATGGAATCAAAGACAGGCCTAGACAAAGGGGAACTTGGTTCAGAAATAAGAGTGAAATGTCAGGAAAAAAAAGAACACAGAACTGAACAGAGCAGAAAACAAAAAGCTGGATTCGAGAGAAGGAACCAAAGAAAAGGCCCAAATGGCAGGAAATTTTGTCAAACGAAAATACGGGCGTAGATTTCCATTAAAGCGATTCGGACGGACAATCGACCTTTTGTCTTTTGTAATTTTATGCGACAATTTTTTGTCGTTTCGCTCGGAGGAGGTAAATTAGAATACGGAGGAGGGGCGGGCCGGGCCTACCAGGACAAAGGCATTTGGGGAATGCAGGGGAAAAAGTATTGAATAACATTTTGATATGCTTAGAATTCCCTGTTCGAATGGATGTGCCAAATGTCAACGGCAGCTGCCTCGACTCCACGCCGAAAATTCCCCAAGAACAACCCAGAAGTGGACTGGAGGAATGAAAGGAAAGGCAAATTAAATGGAAAAGGCGGAAAGGAGCGACGCTCAAGTGCAATTGAATGGAAATGAGAGCCACGCCTCCGTGGAAAATAATAAAAATGAGGGCCCAGCCAACTCGAACCGCTGACCACGCAAAACACATTAAAATTCAAATGCTTTGATATACCAATTAATTTTTTTTCTCTCCTTACTTTTGTTGGGAACCAACTTGAGAAACTTCTTGGGGAGTTTGGAGTTGGGAGCTCGGAGCTCGTAGCTGGCTCGCCTCAATTAAATGCAACGAGACGCGATAACAAGATTATCCGCCGCAGACATCTTGAGACAATATCTATAAGCCATAAAAAGCCAGGACAGCACCACTACAGCATTCCGCAGCCCTGTCCCTGCTCCTGCTCCTGCTCCTTCTTCCGTCCAAATTGGCGTTTTGGCAATGAAACGCAAATGCTGCCTTGCCGGCAAACTTGTCCTCGCAGTCGTAGTCGACGTTCTTTGCGACGTCTTGTCATTGATTTGAATTTGAATTTGAATTTCATGCGCACGCAGGAGAGGCGACGGCAACTGTCCTGGCCATGGCCAGCCCACAGCCGCCTTATTTGTCAGGCCCAGACGCTGGCCATGTTGCCTGTTGCCAATCCGAAGATCGCTTTTGACTGCTACAGTTTTGGCAAGTTCCCGTGGCCCAACTCCTCGGTGTCTGAAGAGGCCGCAGTATGGGATTTGCATGCAAGAAATGACAACGTGTAAGGGTCATGACTCAGCGGCATTGATTTTTACTTTTACAAAAAAGATTTCGTCAGGACTCTAGCTTAGTATACAAACAAGTCTCATACTAAAGTCTCAAAGAATAAATATGATAAATCAGTAATAACTGCCTCTTGCTTTGTAATCTTTTAAAAATCAATCCCCTCTCAAGCCACAAATTTAGGCATTATGCTTGGCTCCAAATCGGATTAGTGCCCCGACAAGTGTCATGTGCAATTGTCTCCCTGTCTGGCTGACCTTATCGCGGACTTCCTGCGACTCGATCCGCAGCGGCACTCTTCAGAGCCTCGAAAAATGCTGAACGGACTGAAGAAACCCTCTGTTCGCGCGGTGCTAACAACCTAAGCCAATCCCAGGCTTGCCGAAATAATAAAACGAAAAAAACAGAAATAAAAAAGCCGACAGACAACCGCGAAAACTAGTTTTCCGCGACTCGCCCAACTCGAGAGCTGGCAGACAGGGCTCCTCCTGCGATCCCGGCTCCTCTGAGCGCATCAAGTGCTCGCCGGGGCTTGTTAAAGTTCATTTTCGATGCAACGAGCTGCAATAATGCATAATTGTGCTCATTAGTCTTTTTGGGGCCAACGATCGTGTATGAATTTAAATTTTAGCGCGGCCAGCGGAGCTGACAAGCCCGAATGCAGAATGCAGACTGCAAAATGCTGAATGCCAGGCCACAGCCAGTTGAGCGGAGCCCTAAATAAATACAATTGGACAGCAATGGTCTGGACGGGATCGGTTGAAATGAGCCCCAGCTAAGCTGGGAGTGCAGTGCAGGGAAAGAAATTATTTGGTTAAAAGTATAAATTAATGTACTGTAAGAGGTGTACATTAATTTGTTCTTTTTATATTAATAATACCTTCAAAATAAGCAAATATTTTGTTTGAGACAAATATTTATGTGTAAATATTAATGAATAATTGTATAATTATAATATACTCAAATAGTACAAAGTTTGACTGGATTTGTGGAGACTAAGAAAGTAGCCGAATAAATATATATTTCACTTGGAAATTTCTTATAAATCAGTCTGCTATAAACCCAAAGTTCTCTGTCTTCAAGGGAATATAAATGCTAGAAAATATATTTTTAATAGTAATCCTTTGCCTAATCTATGACTTATTTACCTTGACTTCCCTGGTAATCCCTTACAGCTTTTTTTTCTGTGTGTAAATTCGAACTGGTGAACGCGTCGTCGGCGCGAACTTGAAACATTTGCGCGCAGGATTTACGCGTCCAGTTAAATTTACGACTGCGCACCTTTGCATGAAATTGACGTGGCATTTTATTTGGCCCGCTCCAGTCCGGCTCCAGTCCGGCTCAGCTCAGGTCCCTTTGGCGGAGGTCAAGTCGAACGTGGGCCGAGTGTGTGTGTATGTGGGTAATATCTGCGGAATACAAGGCTTGTTAAGTGATTAATCAGCGCCAGATATAATTTGTGTCTGCGTTAATTTTTTCCTGCGAATAAAGCCCGCTTGTCGGATGTCTGCGGCACAAGGAGGAGTCTCGTGTAAATTAGGACGTAGCCACCAACCAACTGGTTGGCTCTGGGGATACAAAGGCTTCGGCTGGAAGGCGAGAGGACGTGTGAAATTACCGACGGAATTATGCCCGCAGTTTGGCAACTTCTCAGGCCGCGCCGAGCCTAATTCGAGGTGGGACTATCACTCATGTCGGCTGGTGTACTTGATTTTGCAGTGATAAAGGGCGGATTTTAAAAGAGGACTTTTAAATTAACTTCCTGCCTCAAACATTAAGCAGAAGATAACTTTATCGCAAGAGTATTCACTTTCATTTAAATATATTTTTAATAACTCTTCAAACAGAGATTGGAAAAGAAAAAGAGTTCAAACAAAAGAGAACTTATCTATGAATTTCTACAAAAGTCATAACCTTATTCAAGATGTATTTCTTATCGAATGTGAATAGCAAGAAAGCCAATCTAAAATTCAGACATTAATTGAACCATCAAACAAAGAGACCCTTGAAAGCCTCGATAGACTGAGAAGAAGTCTTTTTCCCATAAAAATTAATAAACATACTTGAATGTACCGCCATTAGACGACGGAACCGGAAGAGTAAATTAAACGAAATGCAATTATGGACTTTCCTTTGAATAAATCATCGCATAAGTGATGAGAGAATGCCTCGCATGCATTGAGAGGCACTGAGGTGCGTTGAGTTATGTAAGCGGAGGTCCTGGCCGAAGGACAACTGCTCATTCCCTGGCCGCCGCCGGATCAATCGAGCTTGGGAATTGCGGTTCCGAATAAAAGGCCACCGAGGCATGAATTACGGTATGCCTACGAGGGAAGTGCAGCCAGGCGTTAGATGAGGTCCTGCGGAGGGTTGCAGAACCGCCTGAGAACCCGTCGCGACGGCATAAAATCGTCGCAAACAAGCAAACAAAGCCGGGCAATCTTGTTATCGAAGACGGAGCATCGAAGGTATCGGGGCTATATAAACTACTTCAGGTAATCTAGGGCTTAGAAATGCTAATCGCCTTTATTTCGGGCAACAGCGCACACAAAGGCAACCTTTTCGCTTTGTCACCGTCGCCTTGCCGGGCTTTGATAATTGAAACCAAACCATAGAGAGTTGTTTCGGAGATGGCAAAGGATTCGCCGGGTCTCCTTTTTTTCCTCTATTTCCATTTGAGTGTCGCTTCCCGAGAGTTATTCGTGCGATTATTCCTGGAGGTATCTGCGCAGTATTGTGACAGTGCACAGTGGAAAATTTAGGGGTACTATCAACATATATTTAAACACATAAATACAAATTAGAAAGAGTTTTTCAACTCACTTTTTTATGAGACAGAAAATGATTGTAAATTATTGTTTTATTATATTTAAAATCAAACTTGAATTTCCCATTTCATAGTAAGTTAAAGTACAATTATTCTTGTGTCTTAGAATTTTTCTCCGTGTTTCCATCCATCCCTCTGACGACTTTAAAGGACAATCCTTCTTCTCCTCCTCCTGGGCACTTTCTTTGCGTAGGGCCATGAGTGCGAGCCATCCGGAGTCAGCCCCTAAAACGCTCGCTGCTTTTTGATATTGCCTCGGATTTCACCGGGCAGGCACCCTTTTCCAGTTTTCGCAGGATCCGATCCGAATCCAGCAGGCAGTTGTCCTGGCTGCTGTCGCATAATTGCAGGTTGCAGGCAAAGACTTTGATTTTCGGCTGCCTCGCCGCGGTTTCCCCCTGTGTGTGTTTCGGATTTCAGTTTGTCAAGTTCCTTTGCCTTCGTCCCTGTTAGGTGGCATCAGATGCGTTTTTATTTGTTTGCTATCTTTGTCCCAGCGCCAGCATCATCAACATCATCAACATCATCGCCAGCGCCTTCGTTTCGTTTGACAATTTTCCGCCTGACATTCAAGATTTTAATCGCCGGCATTTGCCATAACTAGATTCTTGGGGTTTGGCGTTTGAACAGTCTCGGGTTTCGCCTAGCATCGTTTGGCAGGAAGCCTTTCAAAGGTCTCATTGGTGACGCTTGAAAATATTTCTGGTTTTATTTACCCCTTTTAATGGGCTGGAATATGGGAAAATTTAAGTTTAGAGCAGATTAAAATCTATCTTATTCAGTAAAAAATTTAAAAATATCTTCAAAAACACTCAATTCTCCTCCTAAATTTAATTTAAATCCTTACATACCTAATGCATTTTCAATCTCTCTCAGTTCTCGGCCCAAAAAATCCTATCTGACACTCGGGTTATCTTCCATTGCCTTCTACCGGCGTTGACAAAGGACCTGCCGGCTGTCTCATTTAACTCAAGTACCCATTTCCCCGTTATGTTTTGGCCAAGAGCTCATTACGCGCTCCATTATATAAGGCCAGGAGGAGAAGTGGCAGGACCAACACAATGCCAAAAAATTAAAAGCGAAATTAAACACATTCAATTACATTTTGTGTGTAATTTTTCGCAACGCAAAAGTTGGCCCGTAGCATCCCCTGGCGAAAGGTGGAAAAGTTATCCTTGTTGCCAGCCATTAGGGTATCCTTCCTCGCCCCTCCCCTGGAAAACAAGGAGCGTGTTGTGCTGACCCTTGGAAAAGCTTTGTTTCGCAGGGGAGACTCTGCTCTCGGGCAGGTGAGCTCCCAAAATATGGAAGAGTAATGCCGAACATCAGCGCTTATAACTGTGCCGATTATGAAGTTAATTTATCAGCAACGGAGCGGATGAGCAGGCAGTCCGTCAGTCAGTCAGTCAGTCGCTCATTCATTCATTCATTCACTCACTGTCAGCCGGGCGGGGATTATGGCCCGGCTAGGGGGGCGGAAGGGGAAGTGGTTGGCTTTTTGGTTGCCATTCTGGATTGAGCCATTTGCTGGGGCGGACATTCATTAAGCCATCAAATTGCTGAAGACAAATTTACCCAGTCAAATGAATAAGTGAGCAGGTAACGAGGGCCGTTAGCAGAGTTTTGGGAGTTGCTTAATCAGCAGTAATCCAAAGAAGGATATAAAATAAATACGATTTAACTCTCATAATTACCTATATTTTTTGTATTTTTAAGTTAAAATTTAAGAGAATCTGTTCCCTTTGTCCTGACTGTATTCCCCCTTAAATAACTCTGTTGTGCACCTCGCTCTCCTTGGCTTAAAGCTGCCCCCGGAATAGTTGTGTGGGAAGTTCCTTTAACTTGTAAGCAGTTGGCAAAGTTCTGCTCCTTGGCAACTTTTTGCGACTGCTGTTCGCTGCTCTTTGTTCACTTGCAGAAATTCCTGCTTCAATTTACTTTCAACATGCTTTTTCAAGGGGTTCTCCTTTTTTATTCCGGCGTATCCTGGATCCTGCCGCACACACACACACACATAGGGGAGAGAGCCTTAACGATAAGACGCACGCACACTGGGACAGGGACAGGGGGGCGGTGTTAGTGGGTGGCACGACGACGTCTACAGTGCCGTAGACATTACCGCAGCCACGAGCGTGTTTTACGTTCATCTGTCTACTTAACGTTGCAGGACTCATCCACAGATCCTGTGCTCAAGACAACTCCGCCTCGCCCCTCTACTCTCTACTCTCTACTCCATCCTTCGTCCTCCGTCGTCGTCTGCGTTTTAACGTACTAATCCTTGCTTTTATCTCTTGTTTGACTTTTGCTACGCGCACTCCATACACTGGCTCATTTAATGTCATTGTCGCTGCCTCCTCTGTGCGCCTTGCCGCCCCTGCTTTTCCACCATTTTCCCCCCATTCGCCCCCCACTTTTCCGCCCCTTTGCGTCCCTCGCAATCCTTTCCAAATATTTGTCAATTTGTATGCGCAAGTTTCTTTTCAATTCGCACCACACGGCGTATGCGTGTCATAAGCGTTTCTTAAAGTGTTTGTCCTGGAGCCTTGATTTTGCAACGACTCCTGGTTCTTGGTTCTTGGCTCATGGTTCCTGGCTGTGGAAATGTTTGCACTTGCTGGCGCTCATCGCATTTGGATTTTCATTTATTTACCTTTCATTTTTCGTGCCGTTCCGCTGGCCCGTCCATATATTTCATTAATCAACGGCATGTGACCGAGTATTAATTTTTAAACCCATCGGGAATTTCGGAGTGGCTGCCTGTTTGCACTTCGTACCTTTCTTCTCAGCCGAAGTGAATGCTTTCCACAAAAAGAATAAAATTGGAAACTGGCTGTGACTGCTGTTAACTTTAAGTCTAGGGTATCAGCAGGGTCCTTACCCTCGACTGTGTTTGTTGTGTGTCATGTTTTTGTTGATTCTACTTATGGCTTACGTGGCGTATGCGCGCTGCACAAACAATTGGACTTGGCAAAGAAAAGCTTTCGCTTTTCCAAGATTCAATTACGTTTTTTTGTGTTCCCTTAAAAAAGGGAAATAAATAAAGTAAAAACGGAAATATGAACAGTGGGGAATCCATCTTTTTAATCACGGTCTCGGCTGCCTAATGAGCAACCCCTTTCCCGCCCTTCGCTCTCGCTCACATGCAACACAATAAACTCAAATTAGCCAGACTCACAGACGACAGTGACAACGAGCCTTTGCCGTTACTCTGCGGACTGGAATGCGTATTTATTATAATTAACAAAAATTAAAAGGGCTAAATTGTGAAATGGTGCTCGAAAAGCAAGTGGCGTTCGTTAAAGAGCTCTGCCAAGTTGGAGGGGAAAATGCGCAGCCTCCGCTGGTCTGTGTGTGTGTGTCGTTACATAACAGGCATTATCTCAACGCTAATTCAGTTATTTCTTAATTATAAACTACTTACGCCAGCGCAGCGAATTTTCTAACTCAGCTCCGGGGGGAGCTTTGCTTTGGTTTTTCCAATGACAAGAGGGGCTTAAACGGGATGGGAAAAGCGGATGTCTCGGAAAACTCGGGGACACGTGTGCCGTTGTCTCAGTTACAGCTTCTTCTGCTGTGCATAATTACCAAACTTGTGTGTGTAGTTATGATGGCTCAGATTACCCGGCCAGCTTTGCTGCAGGCCAAGTTTCGGGAAGCTCGGAAAAATAGGAGGAAAATAGCTGCAGGGGCTACAGCACCGGACCTGGACCCATTCGCTACCCCTTTTCGCGCGGAGGAACTACAATTGGCAGCCCAACTTACCCGTCGTCTGGCAAAAACACTTCAAGCAGCGAACTTTGATTGAAATATACAATTTTAATGAGGCGGCGGCTGCTCGGCCGAGTCCCGCGGCAAACAGAATAGTCGTTCCACTCGCATTTCGCTCTTTTCGCATTGTAAAAATCGAGGAGGAAGGCAAACAAGCTGGCAAACAGGCAAACACAAACAAGCGGAACTTAAAGAAACAATGAGGCCGGGAACCGGGTTCAGGGATCTGAGGGGGAATCGAGTTAGGGGCATGAATTCCGGGGGTTACTTTGATGGCAACTTATAAGACATTTTCGAACACAGACAAAAGATAAACAAAACAAGGGCCAACTTTGTTGTTTTCTAGTTGCTACTTTCAAATTTATGGTGTTTGTGCACTCGAACAGATGTCAGAGTTTTGGGTAAAAAACCAGCAATTATTTTTTAATCAGAAATATTTAATTATCAATAAAACAGAAGTTGTTTTAATTGAATTAGTTTAATATAAAATTAACTTCAATTAACCCTTATTTTCTTTACAAACTATCATCTAACTAAGCATGAAAACCCCTTTAAAAAGTTGTTATAATATATAGCTTCAATTAAGATCAAAAAATCACCTCCACTTTGCTTTCTCTTCAGTTAATGTACGCATCTCGGCAGCTGTAATAAAAATCAAATCACCGAACCGCATTCGAAGAACCCTAAGAATTCAAGTTCTGGTTCAAAGAGCACAAACGAATGTTAATGGTAAATGAAGTATTAATTAGCATCGAACTACTGTGGGGCCACGAAATAAAAAAAATAATAATAATAAAAGAAGAGAAAAGGAAAACCGAAATGAAAGAAAACCCCAAAATGCGAAAGGGCGCGGTGATAGAGAGACTCGACAGTGAATTACAGGGCAAGTCGAACGAAACACACACAAAACCGGGGAGAAATGATTAATTACGCTCAAGAGTTGCCAGAGTTGCCTTTGAGTATGATTTATTGTAATTTAATTGTGGCACATTATGCGGTCGATTTGGGGTTTGCATTTGAATGGCATTTTTGAGCTTGGAAATTGCCAAACAAGATGGAGCAAAGATTCAACCGACATCAAAGCCGCTGGCGAAAAGTTTTACTCTGTGAGTGGAGTGGAGGCGAAACAAAAGCAAATTATCATATCATCGAGAGCAGAAGGAGCCACAGGAGCGGCCACAGGAGCAGCCATCCATCAGAGTTGTCAACTATTATGCAGACAGGAATAATCTATACTTGGAAATTTTAAGAAGAAAATAACATTAAATAACTCTGAATATTATTTACAACGTTACTTTAATGACTTATAAATTTATTTAAATTTATTTTTAAAATTTAATACAAGAAATTACCATACAGCATTAAATCTTTGCTTCTTTATACTTTTTTTTACTCAAAAAAAAATATTCTTTGATATTTATTAATCAATAAAAATAAACCAAAACTTTGGCTAGACAACCGCCAACCGCCGAGATGGCAACTCCTCTTCGTTGCCCTTGTTTCTGTGCTGTTTCCATGTGGCCAGCCAGCCAGGTGAAAGGAATTATATATTCCCCTGATTATAATTTCATCAGCGGCAACACTAAGGAATCATCGAAGGCACGCCGAAGACAGCCATCCCACGGATACCCGGAATGCCCCCAGATCCCCCGGAATCCCCCAATGTGGTTGCAATGATTGAGTGGCGGCCAGGATGCGCCTCCCCCAACTTATTGACTAGCGACGGAGTCCTCGGAACCTGTCCTGGCAGCGGCAGCGTTCCGCATGCCCCAACAAGCTGCCTGGCAGACAGAAATCAATTGTTCCCATTATTATAATGAGATTACTTACCTACTGAACGACAAAACGGAGTGCCCAGAAAGCAACGGAAGGCGGACGGCGGAAAGGAGCAGCCCCGATAGATAGAGCCGTAGATATATAGATGGAAATAGATGTGTAGATGGCAGCGCTCTTTCTCTCCCGCTGTGCCGACGTTCGCCTGCCAATATAATGACTTTAGTAGTCAGCGGAAAATGCTGGAAAATTGCTTGGCAAATGCTGAAGCTCGCTGGGAGCTCGAGTTGAAGGTTTGCTCGAATTTCAGGAGCCACCGGTGGCAGCAGCCCGCTTACCTGTTTTCCTTTTTGTTTTTTTCCCCCCTGTGAACGAGTGGATTTTCCACCTGCATTTTTCCCCGGCAGCGTTTATCAGTTTTGCATTGCATTTGAGCTGAGATTAGCGACAGGAAGAAGGAGGGGCCTTGGAATCAAATCGCTGGCTAAATCGTTTAATGGGATTCTGATTTTGATTCTGATTTTAAATATGAAGAAATTCCTCAATGCTGCTGCATTTCAATGGAAAATTAATAAGCCCTTTTTCCCATGAAATTCCTAGACTGCAATATCGATGTCAGCAGAGTTCTATTAACTAAAGACGACTCTATTTCCTCATCTCTTCTATTTCAATTACATTATCAAACTTAAGACCCCATTAAGCACTCATTTCTACGCATTTTTCAGCTGCCATGAACTCGACCAGTTCTATTGTTGAGAAGCTAAGACCATCGAGATACTTTCTTTAGAATCGAGATACTCATACTTCTGGCTACGCGTTCCCATGCTCCAACTTTCAGCGAAATGAAAGCGGAAAATGTGTGTCAAATGCAGACAATAGAAAGTGAAGCGCCGTCCATTAGAGAACAAACAGTTGGGCGACGACCAAGATCATGGAGATGGTGATGCCACGGGCAATGGATACTTTGCAGCAATGTGAAGTGTTTGCTTTTTGAACTTAACCCACATGGCGGATACGCAGTACCCGAAAAAAAGATGCTCCATCTTTCGTGAAGGGTGAAGGTGTGAAGCGACTTTCGATTTTCACAGCTAAGTAAACACAGCAATCGAGGCAAGTAAATAGGAAAAACACAGCATTGAGCAGAGCATTGGTCAATGGCCTGGACGCGGCTCAATTTCAGACGAAGGCAAAGAGTTGGCAGCCAGCCTCGGACACTTATAGCAATATCGATTAACGAGCCCGAGATGGAGCTCCATTTGGAGCCATCAACATCTTAAGGGCACTGAGAGAAAACAAGAGAGAATTTGAGGTTATTAAAAAGTGATTCAGCAAAGACTTGCTGATATTTCTGTATCTAAATACTATTTCTTGAGACACTTTTATTTAGGAATTAATAAGTTTTAATTCCATTTTTCTTTCTGTGTTTGGACTTAAGTGCCCTGCAGGCAACTCGAGTGGACAGGCGGGGAACGGAGTGTGAATATCGCATGTCAGTGGAGGTATAATTAATGCGGGTCAGACGCCGATTACAATGCGCCGACTGACAGCTTCGAGTGTCCATATGTGCCCTGTCCCGAACCCCGTCTAGGAAATGGAAATGGCCAGCGGGCAGCAGCAAAAGCAGCAGCAATGACAAGACGAAAGCCTGGTCAGAAGTAAAGAAACGCGATGATAAGCGAATTTGCCGGCTTAGCCCCTCGAAAACCGTAACACTCACTTTCTACATCTAGAGACCTCGTCTCAATGAATTTTATATTTATGGTTCAACAGCCGCAGGAATTTGTCTAGCCATCCACCTCGCGCACAGTGTCTTCTATGTGCCGCGCGTGGAAAATTAATGAATTTCCTATGCAAATGGCGGAGCGCGAAATAAAATTTAATGTCGAGCGAAAAAAATGCGAGGGCGACGTGCCAGTCGACGTTGCGGAAAAGCTGGCAAATTGTTGCTGAAGAAAAATTAAACGCATTAGGTTCTCGGCGGCGGCAAGCGAGTCCTTAAAGCGCAGCAACTAAACTATCGATTTATGCAAAGCAACATTTCCTCCTTCCCGCACCAATCCCTTGTCATTATTGTGTTCGCTTAGGCATTGTTGCCCCGCCTCAGCTCAGCTCTGCTCAGCCATTGTTGCTGCTCTGTGGGCTTGGCTCTATGCCTGTGACAGGCATTCACTCCGCTTGACTTTGGAGACAGCCAGGAACTGGGTCACCGGCGGATGGATGAGCCAGGCTGCCATCTAGCCTGCCTGGCAGGAGCTTCGTCCTTGCCCCAGTCCCGGGCTGTTGGCGACGTGCAACTGTCGGCGGTAGGCAAATCAATTGCCATCGATAAACAATTTGCGAAATATTCAATGCATTCTTAAGCCACTCTCGGCGCCAAGGACCTTGGGTCCTTAATGGGATTGGAATTAGGGCCACTATTATGCAGGAAGCGGAAATGGAGTGGCAAAGGAATACCGCTGCCTGAAGGGAAAAACGGAAATGGGGAAGCTCTTAATAAAGTTGTTTTCATTTAAAGGGGCTTTAAAAGTATTTTTAGGGTAAAGTTTAACTTTTAAAATAATTTATTAAACTAATTTAAAGGACTTCAATTGATTCTTAACAATTGAACTTGACATGCTCTAGCTTAATCTAAAAATCGAAGCATTTAAAGTGCACTTTGTGGCCATTTGGGAAATCAGGGAAATGTCACTATGTGGGCATGGCCCCGCCCTCCCTGATGCCACCTGCCACAACCGCAAACATTTTGCATAAGACCGGCAGAAGAAAGTTAATATGCTTAGAGCCTGGCCCGCTGCTGGTGGCACACAACAACATAAATTGGCTAATTAGGCGCAATTAAATATCCCTTTTGATTGCGGTTGCCACACTCGCTGGGAGAAACGGGTATAGAAACAGACATAGACACACGCACACCCACACTCAGTCACACACACTCTGTCATAAGTTTTTGTTGCAGTTTTTCGCCCTTTCCTGGTAATATTCGGACCGGGGGGAAAAGTCGAGAGTGTTCGTTGGGCAACGCCCGGTGTTAGACGGCTGCACTGTCCCTCCGCCCACAGAGGCATACAGTTGTGGACATAATAATAGCAGTACCAGAATAATATTAAAAAAAAAATACAGGAATCATTTCGAATCTGATAGGTAAAGAAACTTTTTTATTACAGTTTCAATAGATGAAATAAATTTTAATGGGTTCTTTTTAAAATGTATTTTAAGGTGCTGGACCAATTTTTAATTTCAAGTAATATCGAAACCAAAATCGAAAATATCGAAATAATAATGCATTGTTGTGTAAAACTTAGTATCAATAAATATTTCCATTTTTCTAGAGCCCTTAAATTAACAATATTCATTTTAAGTATACAGTGTTTAGCCTAAAATGTAATACAACGAAAATTAAATTTTTTTTCGATATTTTATCTGCATAATCGATAAATTCGCACTAATATTTCAAGCACAACTGTACTGAAGCGTACACACCCTCCCAGTTATAGGACGCCCGCACAGAAGTTTCGCCACAACGTGGAAAAACTTTTGCCGCCGAGCACAAATGTTATTTTCGTCGCTGTTTTTGCCTCTTCCGCCTGGCAGTGTGTGCGAGGGAAACCGAGCTATGGGACGGCGGAAACGGAAGTCGGGACTTGCCAACCACAAACTTTTCATGTAGCGAAAAACGGCAACTCCGAAGAGCTCGAGAGCTTTTTGCACACTCACACACAGACACAGAGAACACCCCCGAGAGTTGGTGTGTGTGCTCAAATAATTGAGTTGGCATTGGTCTCTAAAAACAACATAATTACCGTAATTAATTGTAATTATAGTCAAATAAATTATGTGCAATGCAATAATTTGCGTACTGCTATGCGGACAACTGGCGGCCCAAAAACCCGTCTAGACCCATTGACACTTACAAGCGCCAACGCTGTTGGCCTTCTAACGGTTTCTGGCACACCACGCACACACAAACACACAACAAGCAGCTGACAACGACAACAACACGAACAACAAACCACGCGAAGAGCCTCTAAAATTTGTACCTACAACTATTTCAGCTAATTCTGCCCCGCATTCCCTAACAACACTCGGTGTTCTGGTTCTGTCTCTGTTTTTGTCTCTGTTTCTGTCTCTGTCTGTGGATGCCCCAGACCCATTTCCCTTTGCCATATTCTACGCCAGAGGTGCTGAAACTCTTCCCGAGATCTTGAGAAAAGCAAAGCCAAATTTTATATTGGCTGCTGCAGGCAGACAGTGGTTTACGAGGGTAAGATACCTTTTTAACTGTTATAAAAAATTTACTCAAATAATTAAGGAACTTTGTTAAACAAAAGTAGTTAATTTTAAAGAAATAGAGGAACTCCTTATAAATATTTTTAAAACTATAACTAAAACATAAGAAGAATCACAAGTAACAATTAGAATTAAATATAATTTAATGAATGAAAAAGCGACCACTTTAACTCCTTTAAAATCCCCTCTAAAAACCTCTCCTTAACCACTGTTCCTTTAAGCCCTGTCTTGACAGTATCCGTTGTTGAACTTCTCCTTTTTTCTTCATCTCTCTCTTACCAGGAACCCCTTTTCCACCAAAGCCAAACCGTTGGTCTCACGAGATCGCGTTGGCCGCGACGCATGCGCAAAATGCCAAACAATTTTCGGCGCAGCTGTGCCCGACCTGAACTTATCTCGGGTATCTGTATCTGTATCTGGATCTGGACCCAGATCGGTCCGTCGGTCGGTTGGTTGGTCCTCTCCCCCCTTACCCCGTGGAGCGGTGCTAACGAGAAGTGCCGAAAACAGGCAAGAGACCAACAAAGACGGCCAGAACTGAACTAAAGCTGCACTCGTTTGCCTGTCGCTCATTTGGCTTTGCTTCGTTCTTGTTAACTGTGCGGCAGAGTGGGGGCTTTTTCGGCCATAAGTGGTATAATTTGGTCCGCTACATTATGTCGCACACATACACACACTCAGAGAGCTGCACTGGGCCAAAAGCTGTAGCGGGTACCCGCAATTAAACGTGTGGACCCAGCCAGAGGCTTTTGGCTCAAATGAGTGGGCTAGTTAGTGGGCCGTGGCTCTGATTGGGCATATGGTGGCATAACTAGCCCGCAATGTGTCCAGCTAACACAGTTCGAGATGTTTTCGGCTGCAATTTGGCAATGCCAGTTGCAAATGATGGGGAATGCGTGATACGGCAGAGATTTTGGTGAAGATAACTGGCGGACACGAGGCTTAAATGGACCGAGGATCTGGAGAGTTGGGAATGTGATCACAGGGAATTTGACTAATTCCCCTTATATTTTCCAGCTTCTGTCAATGCTTCCCACGTGCAGTCCAGAGATAAAATCGCTAACAAAATACTCCCTAACATAACAAGGGTAACTCCCTGTGACTTTTACAAATCAGAAAATCAGAAATCAACTAAGAGAATTAAACAAAAGATTAGGCGAAACGTGGCAACAAATTATGACCGACAGTGGTCTCGGGGTTCGAAACAGACAATCTGAGATCGCAGCTCTGTCCGAGGGCCATAAATAACCACCAAAATGTAGATTTGTCCACGCCTTCCCGGGCAGCTGCGTCCGTTTAATGGGTGGCTCTGCCGCTACTCAACTCTCGAAATCCCAGACTTCGGGCCATCCATCCTCTCCCGCCCAGCACACGTGTCCGGGTCTGTCTGCTTTATCTAGCCACTGCAGTTGCCGGCTGCCGGCTGGCGGCGTGACCTTCGCCAAGTTTTTGGCCATGTTTGTCATGTTTACACCTCGCTGGGATCCTGCCGCTGGCCTGCAATCCCTGCAGCAGCAGCTGCCGCCTGCACTTAAGACTGATATGATAATGAGGACTTCCTCCGCCGAAATAAATCATGGCTAAGCCCCACTATGTTAATTGGCCCAAAGGTCCGACCGAGCGAAGAGAGCGGGGAGCAAGGAGGACCAATTTGGACGCAGAAATTCCTGCCAATTTAAACAATTTTGGGCAAAAAACAAAGGCAGTCCGCAGTCGGAGGCAGTCAGCAGTCGGCAGTCGGCACTTGAAGAGCCTCCGACAAACACTCGAATACGCAAATTTAAATAAAATCATCAAGAATCGGAAATTTGAATTTCCGAAAAGAGGCACTCAGCTGGTAGGAAGGTTGGAAGGTAGGTAGCACCGGCTAACCATCGTCATTCCATCGAGTCGGCGGCCACTTCAGGCCGAAAGTTTTTGGTCTGCTGATGTCGGTGTCGCTGGGTCTTAACCTGGCCAAAAGCCCGGCCCGGTCCGACCATTCGTCCGTCAGTCCGTCAGTCAGCACCTCATTCAAATGGCCTCCGTCTGTCGGAGGTCTCTGTCCGCGGTGGCTCCACGTTCTGTGTCCTAAGTGCACCACTCTCGGGCTCGTCTTCTCGTTTCGTTTCGTTTCGATTCGTTTCGTTTCGCCTTTTCTTCCTCTGGTTTTGGCCAACTTTTTGTTCTCATTCTCCTGAAGTGCATACAATTGAAATAATTTCCGTGGGCCACCCCACCACCAGCCACTCTTCACTCTCCCAAGTCGAGTGCAGCGCACTTTTTGCATAATTAAATTTATTTTTTAGTTGCATGCCATCGCCCAACTACGACGCTTTGTAGGTGGTGCTCGGCATAAAGTAGTCGTAATATTTTAATTAAAATTACTTTTGTTTTCAGCCATTGAGTCGGCTGGGAGTAACATTTTCCCCGACTAGCACATGCCCTTAAAAAACGGATAATTAAATGAATGGGTATTAAAAAACTCACATCGGGGAAGCGTTAGCTTTATTTCCGACTAAGGGCTAGGCTTTTACCAGCTGACTTTTTAATGTATATTTTTGCAAATCATTTAATGGCTTTTTTACGGAATCAAGCGCCAAGAGAGAGAAAGTAGAACGATAGAGTTTTATGCATTAAATGTAGGTTTTTGGCAGCTATTCTCTTGGGCGGACCAGGAGCCATGGGAAAAATGGTAATAATAGCGCCTGGGCATTGCCTGTAAGCAATTTCGCCTGGAAGTAGGCTAACAAAATTTATGTCAACTGACTGCGCACAACTTTTGTTAGCCGCAGACACGCCCCCGCATTTCTCCAGAATCTTCAGTAAAAAATAAGCGAAGGATGTCCAAGGACCAAGGCTGAGAAAAACCAAAATGTTACTGGATAAAAATAAAACTGTCCGGCCAGAAATTTTAATATAAGCCACTGCCTTGTTCCCTGGCCGGGAAAGTGTGTCACCAGGCACTAGGCACATCCTTATCCCCCCGGTTCCGACATCCTTACTGGCTGCATTATGGCCGGGCTTAGGGCCCAAAGCCGGGCTCCTGTTGCAGGGCACCCAGCGAACCGTTCACGTAACAGAAAGCCAATTCCAGCCGCTCCTCCTCGTGGAGGGAGGCATTTTGTCTTTGACAAAAATTTAATACACGGCAGTTTGTCTTTGGCTTTGTCCCCGAAAAAGTTCGCAGGAGCAACGCCAGGATCAGCAGCTCCTGCGCAGGTAGAACAAATCTTGTCGTCGCCACTTGCGTGTGCAACAGTAGCAGCAGCAGCAGCAGCAGCAGCAGCAACTGCAACTCTCGTGTTTTACATGACAGGCGTGTGTGTCGCGGAGGGCTAAGACGGGGTTAAGATGGGGTTAAGGGCCTGGCAGTTGTTACGACGGCTAAGTAGTTGCAGTATCTTTTGACTGCAGTTGCGTTTTTAACTTTTAAGTGGGTTAAAGGGCAAGCAAGGCGCTTACTTCCTGAATATCTAATTGTGTTGAACTTTGCTTTGGGGATTTAAATTAAGTTAACTTACTTTTAGAGTAATTTCTCCCAAGGAAACATATTATAGTTTAGAACATTTCTTCAATCCTTAAAAATAAAGGACAGCCGCTTTTCAATCTGTTGGCCATCTCCAGCTGCAAATTAGGTCGCAGTGGCTGTTGCAGTGGCTTTGCTCAGTTGCTGCTGCTGCTGTTGTTATTGCTGCTGCTGCCATCATTGTTGTCACATTCGTTCGGAATTCGCTGGCAATTTTCGCCAAACTGCTGCAACACTCCGGCAATAATGCCGGCACATATGTGGCAGGACACGCCATACCCGGTCCCTGCTACCCAAAACCCATTCGGAGGCCCGCACAGTTCCATGTTCGCGGCGTTGCCAATGTCGGTTGGCCAATGGCTTTTAATTGAAAGCGGCATATTCAGAGCGGCAGCAGAAGGCCGGCCCAGTTAAAAATTGTAATTTCCATTTCCCTTGCCAGCCGACTTCTTGCAGTGGGTCCTCGAGTTTTTTGCGAGCGGCTTTAAAATTGCCGCTGGGCCAAGTTCTTCGGGCCGTTCTTTGTGCTGCCTTGCTGCTGCTGCTGCTGTTGCTGCTGCTGCTGCTGTTGCTGCTGCTGCTGCTGTTGCTGCTGCTGCTGCTGTGGTGGTGGCTGCAAATTAAATTGGCTTTAAATTGACACCTCCGGTGGCAGGATATGGCCAACACTCACACACACACACTGGCTTGTACATATCCGTTGCGTTGCTTAACTTTATTAAGGATTTCGTGCTGCAGCTGCTGCCTAGATTGCCGCTGTTGCTGCCACGCCCCTGCAACATCGCCGCGGCGGCGGCGGCAGTTAATAAAGAACCAAATTATTGTGTTGTTCACACTTTGACACATTGAAACGGAAATTTAATTAAGGATTTTTTCAATAAAATTGCGCTGTTTATTGCCTGCGGCACAGTGGCGAGCTTTAAGGACCCAGCTGCAGTCTGCAGAAGGAGTTAAGCCGAGATCTTCGAGCAGCTGTGGCTCCCACCAAAGTTGGCGGTGCATGTTCATATATAAATAAGGCACTCCGCAAGTGGATGCAGGGAGAGAAATGAATTAAAGGGAATTAAAGAAGCCTTTGCTGTAAGAAATCTGTATTAAAACGAGTGTAAGAACTCTACATATGTTTGTAATATATTTATTTCTACACTTCCAAGTTCCTAGTTACATTTTAAACATAGATTAAAGTGCCTCGTTTGTTTTTCCAGTGCTTAAAAATTAGTTTGCATGCGATGGCTGCCATTGCCATTTCCATTTGCGATACGGAGGACTACAAACGAGGCAGGCGCTGCTCCTGCAGGATGCAGCAGGCAACAACTTGCCTGGGAAGATGCCGCTGGCAGGACGGCGGAGGCGGAGGCGAAGGCAGCGGCACTTCAGTGCGCAGCAACAAAAGAACTAATTAAAAAATTAATCTAGCTTAAAGTTCCATTAGAGCGCCAGCGAAGTTTGCGGCAAGCTTTTCCCAGTGCTGCCAGCTTGTTATGGGCGAAAAGCAGACAGGAGCGAGAGCGACAAGGAAATGGAAAAACTTTTCTAGTGCACTGTGCTCGGGCTCTCTATCTCTCTCTCTCTCTCCCGAAGACAAGGACAACAATGGACGGAGCGGCAGGCCGGAAGCGGAGCGGCGGAAGCCGGAAGCGGCAGCGGAAGCGGAAGTGCAAGCTGTGTGCAAAAAGTCTGCGAAAATAAGGCTGAATAATTAAATTGTCCTTGAACACAGAACACAGAACAAGAAAGAGCATCGGAATGGCCAACTGCAGCATGCATAAAATGTGTGCAATATGCAGGCAGAACTAATTTCAACTCAAAAGACCACAACTTATGTTCGTGGCGAATTTATGGCCAAGAAAGTGGACCACGGCCAGCGGAGCGTTCCTTTGAACAGACACAGACCCGGCTCAAAAGTGAAAGTTGGCAAGTGCAATTACGAGTGGGTCAGATCGTTAACTTTGACTTTGGACGAGGGATTAAAGGTAAATCGGCTTACGCCGGGCCAAGCGCGAACAAAGGCGACCGAGAGTTATGATGAAGTGGTGGCCAGTAGATGGCTTATCGGGATGAGTATTTCTGCTCTCTGAGTTCCTCCGCTTACATCTTAGTTTCTCCCTCCCTCCCCAAGTATTTCTGCCCCTGAAGTGGCCAAGATGTCACTGCCGGAAATGGCCCATTTTCTTATTTGTTTCACTCTCCTACCGCCCGGCACCTCGTAAAAATGTAACTGACTAAGCAAATGTGGCCAAAAAAAAATATATAAGTATAAGAAGAGAATGTTTTGGGCTCGGCCACGCCTCCTTTTTGGCATCGTAAACAGCCGAAGAGCATTAACAATTTCCATAAAACATATACCGAAACCGTGCTCATACGGGATATGGCCTAGAATGGCCGTCCGTCCCATCACGTTTATGAGGAGTTCAAAATGCTGACGACTTTTATGCCTGAGTCAGGGACCCGCCGCTCGCTAAGATCAGAGACACCAGAGAACACATAAAAATGTGCCGCTCGGTGCCACGCCCACTGATGCCATATAAATTCTTCCAAATCCGGCGGCGGCATTAAATCGCTGGGATCTCTGTTCTCGCCAGAATTTAACATGTTTCACAAGCAATAAAATTGCATTTCTCACATCGTACACTCAGCGGCGGCTGAGAGGTGTCATAAAGGGTTGGACTTTACAATGGGATGCTAAAAATGTCCAGTACAGAGAGGGAAATATCTTTGAATTTGTTAAAGATCTTTGTCTATATCTTTATAGCTCAGCATCAACGAGGTTTCTCTTCAGTTACTTAAATTCTTTGCCAAGAAACTGCTAACAAAGATGAGTTCGTTGATGATTCCGTAGAACAAAATATTTACTGATCAAAAATTATCTTTTATTTTTTAATTTTATAGTTCAAATTACCTCTTTTTTAAGCTCAGTGCATCTAAAATTGTTTACCTTTCATGCTTCAGGCTTTGAAAGGGGTCATTGTCTAGCCAAGAGTGTTTGAGCTGGAGGAGTTGAAGCGAGTTGAAGCGCTCTGTTTGCCGCTCATTCCGCATAATTTGACAGACAGACAGACAGACAATCGCGATTGATGGCCCTCCGGATCCCTATCCAGATCTGGATGTGGATCGGCCTTAGAGGACCTTCAGGCCAAATTACATGCATTTAATCAAACGCGCTCGAGTTCCATTTGTTGGCTTCTCGGCAAACTTTTCAACGCTCCTGCTGATAACGAGTTTTGTGCATTAAGCCCCATTATAACGCCCGAAAATTACAGGGACAGCAATGGGGGAATAAGGGAGTAGGAGGAGTAAGAGTAATCCTCGAGTTGAATCCTAGTCGAATCCTTCGTCGTTTATCTTGGCAAACAGCCGGCGACTGGGCGGGCGGGGGCTTGGATGATGCCACTCCTGCTGGGATCTGCGAAACACTCGTTTAGTGTAATTGGGCCAATGGCGCTGCCAGTTACACCCACGCAACTAACCGAAACCCGAGGAGGTCTCCGGCAACAAAAACTGCAAACTTTCGGCCCAGACAAACACACAAACACACACACACCCAGAGACGGGACGGGGGGCCAAAGTTTTATATTTTATGACAGCCAGCAGCCAGACAGCTCGACGAGCCAGAACAGAGCCGAGTTGCGTTTGAGCGACACTCGCAGCTCGGCGCTAGATAAACTTGGACGCCAGACTGTATATAATTACAGTTGGATGGCATTACAGTTACACTTTCACTTGGCAACACGGGACACGCCGGGGCCCGAGTCGCACATGTCACCGAAAAAGTTAACTTTGAAGTGCCCTGACCCCCGGCTGACCCCTTTTAAAGTGTCATTGCAGCCGTAGATGGCTTTGGGGGCCAAATAAAAGGCAGCCACAGCAACACTCGTGAGTCATTCGAGACACATAAAGACCAGACAAGCTTAGAAACAAGAAACAATTGAATTCTTTTAATTATAATTTAATTGAAGAGGGGCGACGAATCACAGATAAGAGGGAGGATTGTACGTTAGAAAGTTCTTAACTTTTTTAATTTCTTTTTAAAAGATATTTGGCTGTGTTTTCTAGTATTTATTTTAAAGAACTTACATTATATTAAAATATTATTAAAGATATTCTTACGACATAATTTTTAATTCCCACTGATTTATGATAGATAAATCTCTCTTCTTATAATATTCAATACTCCATACGATTTCCCTTTAAAATCTGTATTGTTTTTCCATCAATGACGGAACCTATTGACCCAATTAGAAACTGATATCCGAGAGAGCTTCCCAATATCTGTTCTGGCAACCATCTGTTGATCAATCGCAGCAATCGAAATGATTCGTAAACACAGGCCAGCTTTGATTGGGTTGCACTTGGGGATCTATATCAGATCTCGTTGGCTCTTTGACGCGCATCATCGCTGACAAATGTAACACTTAATTTTAATATCGCACATCATGCGGGGCTCCGCTCGCTCTTATTGAGTGCAAGACGATGACGGAATGGGATGTGAACGAGGAAGGAGATGGGGCTGCTGCCACCATATGGCCACATAAGTATCCGATGAGATGAGATGAGAGTTGGGTTCGCGTCGAGATGAAAGTGCCGCCCTGCCGGCGAATCGAAATGAGCAGGCGGCGCAAAAAGGGAAACAAAACAAGTGGCACTCGAGGAGGAACAAGCCTAAATAAGTGGATGCGCGATGGCTTCCGAGCATATAAATATGACTCTTTTATTTTTGCACAAATTATGCAAATACATATATGTGTATTTTGCCATTTGCCTTGCTAATTTGACAGCCGTCGATGAATTCGTCTTGGGTTCCTTGCGAAAAGGTGTCGCGTGCGCATCGCCCCGGCTTTGATGTTCGAGAATCAAGACTCGAGTCTCGAGCGGAGCTAATTAGCTGGCGGACCATGTGCCACCAGCCACCGCCACCAATCCCTCAACACTCGCCGCCCCAAAAAAAAATCCCTGGGCAACAGCTGCTGTCGCCCAAAAATAAAATTTAATTACGCAGATTTTTACGCCTTTGCCCATAGCTCAAATAACACATTCGAGGCATTCGGAGCGGCGACTATTTCCTTTTGACATAAAAGTGCCCCTTAACAAGCGTTTCAACAGATCTGTCCGCACCCTGAACAATTAAAATGCTAAAAAGTCTCACAAAAATTGGAATTTATATAATTTTTAGACGAGCAACAAGTGCAAAGAATGAATAAATGCTGCTCTACTTAACTGGGGAAAATATTCTAAATTTGCTAGGGAAGTGGTCTATGGAGAGCAGAGTTGAATGAGATATATATTAGCCTAGAAAAAAGTAGCAAGCAAGTTAACATTTCTTAAACAAAATAATTTATATTTAAGGATTTTGTTGCAACATCACATTAAATCACCATAATTCTGTAGTAAAGCTAACCTTTTGATTACTTCGCCTCCCCTCTGTTTTTAATACATTTTCTTTAATTAGTTTTTCAACAATATCTACTCATGTGCTCCTGACGAGGCCGTTAACTTGATTTACGAGGGGTGAGATATGTATGTACATATAGTAAGGGGGCTTAACCCTTTGTCCCCAGGGCGGCGTGTCCGTGGCAGATCAAAAACAGCTGCGCTCGCGGAGACGAGACGCGAGACGAGACTCTCCTCGAAAAGGAGCGCTTAACACTTGCAAATGCCTTCTGTTCGCTGTTCTTTTGACATTTCAACTGTCATAAATGGCAAATGCAGTGCCGCCTGCACCGCGCCGCCGTTCAGTTCCAGCCGAGCGCCTTTAATGCTCACGAGGAGCCGCGGAGGAGACCCACATGTTGGCCCCCGTTGATTGACACACAACGAATGCGGCTGCTGCTGCATGCGGCACACAGCCAAAAAATAAGGTATCCCCGATGGCATAAGAAAGAAAATAAAATATATAATAATATACTTTCTTAAAATTTTTCTTCCTGTGCAGCAACAAAAGCCACATCAGCTGCAATTCATTTGTCGCAGCAACTTGGCATTCGCTGACTGACTGTCAACAATTGGCGTGAAGTAGTTGGAGCTCGTTGCCTTCGCTGGGAGTGCGTTCCTTCAGTCACATGCGGATGATATCCCCACCTAATTAATTTCAATTAAAATGCCTAGACTGTTAGTCAAGCGGGCGCGGTGCTGGCATAATATTCGCATAGACCTTTTAATTGATTTACGGCTGTCAAGTAATTGAGCTTCAAGCTAGGAGAGTAACAGTTAATGAAAACATTATGATGGCAGAAATTATAATGACTACATAGAGAAGTGGGTTCTTAGAAAGCTAATAAACCCATTTTTCTATTGAACATAATAATATATAAAGTGAAGTAAGGTTAAAGTTCTCAATACCTTAAAGTTAAATGCTTCTATTAAGATTGTTCAGTATTTTCCCATTTATGATTCCTATATCATTTCACGCATTTTATCGCTGTTCTTATCAGCTTTCTTAAACTTAAAACTAAACCTAAAAACTTAATAAATTTTGTTAGAGAAAAACTTCACTTGAAGCAACGAGGCAGAGTCTCACGATCATAAAGGAAGTGCTTTTCCCCAATCACCGGCAATCGAGAGGAGAAAGCCCCGGGATATTCTGGGCTCGCTTTAACAAACTGCCAACTTTGCATATGGCCAGCATTTATAAAAATCAATATTCTGGCGGGCCAGCTGGGAAGCGTTCTGGCCGGGATGCAGCCACCGCTAGAAACAGGCCAAAGTCCCCCCATCCTGGCCAGACTGCGTTGTCATATAACTCAGCGGCATAAAAAATGTCAACTGTCGGCGACACACAAAACTTATTTGTCATGCAATTTTGCCGAACGCCTTGAGAGGCGGACGGGGCCCAGGATTCGGGATGTGGCACAGGCGCAGGCACGGGCAACAGGCAATAGGCGAAAGGCAATCCATACATGTCCGAGATGATGGGAGAACCAGTTTGCCAGTCTGCCAGTCCGCCTGCCAGTCTTGCAGTCTTCTAGTCTTCCAGCCAAGCGCAGACATAATAACTTATGGCGATTGGGTGGCGGAAAATTGCTGGCTGCGGAATCAATAACGTCAATTGATGCAGAAGCAGGTGACAGCGCGACTTGGAGCGCCAGTGTTGCCGCAGAATGTAATTGCACGGAAAGAAACCATTAGATTCCAATTAAAATATATTAATCTTAGTTGAATAGAACAAAAAGAAAACAGAAAATAAAGGAAAATTCCTCTGAAGATTTAAATACCTTCTTTAATTATTAACTCACTAAACTTACTCTTGATTAATCTGTGCTTATTTTATTATACATATTTACATGTCATAATTCTTTCTCTATTCCTCTCAAAATCACCACCTTTATGCCAGTGCATGCATACAGTTATAGTTGGATTAGCTGTTGGCCATAAGAAACCAGTTTAGAGACCAGATCGTTGACAACACTGGCTAATTGGCCAGCCCACTAAAACGGCTAAGATATGGGCTCGCTTGACCGGCAGGACTTGGCCATATTTTGTGCCCCTAAATGGCTTCATCGGGACCAGATTTAAGCCGTGGCTTAGCTCAAAGTTCACCGGGAGCTGCCGCCGCCACACCAGCTGCTCTTCCCGGTCTTAACGTGGCCCATTAACACTTTAACGTGCCATAATTACCAGCGCGGACAGCGCGGCGAATAAAATCATGTACACGCGTAAAAATGTCAGCCAATGCCTTTTTAAAAGTCAGCGAGCAAGTTAATTGTGTGGCCCAAGGTAGCGCGGACTGCTGCTGAGTGGAGATACTTGGCAACAGAAGAGGGGATGGCAGATGGGAGCTGGAACTGAAGCTGAGAGCTGGGAGCTGGAAGCATGGAGCCGGAGGCATCATCATGATGGTCGAGGTCCTCTGACAAAGTTGTAAGTTGATGTTGTTTCGCCTGTTATTGTGGTTGCTCCGCAGAGCGGTTGGCGTGCCAGGTCTTTGGGAAAAGTGTTGACGTCCTCCACAGGCACAGTGGGTATTACTGCCAAAAAATACATAGTAAATACTTAAGGATCTGTTTTAAGATATAACTATAAAAATAACTAGAGTATCCTTAAACCATATCCTAGTTTAATGGCTCATCAACTTATGCCTACACTTATTTAAAGAAATGATCTTATCTTAAATAATATTTTAACCTTGTGGATAGTCCTTAAAGTTATATTATTTAAGATTAGATCTTACCTTCCTTGACCTTAAGTGATCCACTGTGCTCAGAGACAACTCGATATAATTACAATTCCACACCTTAATGTGCAAACGGAGGACAACGACAGCAGAAGCAGCAACATTGCCAGCGACATCAACCTGAACGACAACGACGACATCAAGGATCGAAGTCGTTAAGTGAATTCATATAAAAATTCCTTAAATGTCGCATTATGACAAAACGATCGTTTAGACCTGGTCTAAACGGCAACTCGGCTTTATGAGGAACTCTCGAAAAAAAGCGGCTGCAGAAATGCAGACCCTGGAAAGGCGGCTGGAACAGAGAGCTGCGTGATAAAAATGCTTAGCACACGGCGCATTTTGTAAACATGGCCAACAAAATAACTTGGCAACTTCAGCGGGTCTCCCCCCTACCTGCGATTCCGCAAACATTTTTTGTGTTTTCAAAAATATTCCGCATTATTTTCCGTGTTCTCTTTTTGTCTTTTTCGAATTCGGCCGAATCACGAACATTTTGTGTCGTCGCCTCTGCAACTTTTTCAGCCCCGCATTTGATTTTTTCGTTTCTGCTGTTTGCTTCGCTTCCGAATCTTTTTGTTGTTGCTTTTTTCCAAAGTTTTATGCCATTTTGCTTTTGTTTTTGGCGTTTCTGTGGCTTTTGGTCATGAATCATGATTTATTTGTGCTTTTTTCGCGCAGGATATTTTCGCTTTTCGCCATTCGCCACTCGCAGCGCCGGCCGGTCTTCCTTCTGCTCGTCTGCCATAAGCCAAGTTTGGTATTTAGACGGGCGGCGACAAAAATGGCTTAGTTTGTTGCACACGTTTCCAGCTCCAGCTCCAGCTTCTGGCCCAGCTCCCACTCCCGCTCCACCGATACCCTTTGCAGCCACCGATCGCCTGGTGGGAACGGGAGCCGTGGTGCCACCATCGGCTGTCTGGCGGCATAAATATGTATAAAGACAGTAGTTTGTTTGTCGAGTCGTGATTCGCAGTTGAGTTTTAAAGTCTAAGGCAACGCACGAGGCAAAAATTTAAATAATCCCGAGAGCCAGAGGCTGCGGGCTGCTCAGGGAAGGGGGCTGACGAATAAAATCAGGCAAATTAACAGAAGCAATCTTGTAGCACGTTTGTGGCAGTTGCAAGGCAGTACTCTCTCTCTCCTGCTTAGTCACAGGTGAAAACTGGTGACTTGAGTTTTATTTTGACAAAATCCACCAGGATATCCTTTGCAAAAAAAAAAACATTGAAAACTCACGTTCTCAGCTGTTAGAAAGTGCGCTCTGGCTACGAACTGATTTGAATTTGAACAAAAAACAACATAAACTCGAACATGAGATCACAGCACGAAGTGTACTGTATATATCTCTATATAGAGTGGAGAACAAGCCAGAGATAAAACGCATTCTTTGGCCATTACCGAGAAACGTTTGTAGAAACGTTTTTGGCTCTTTCAATATTTTCATTGCATTTCGGTTGCATCAGCAACCCAGCGGGCTTGTTATGATTGCAACTTGTTGCACGTCAAATGCATAACGTTGGCCAAAAAGCAGGCTGCAGCCGACCGAGGCGGCAGGGTCTAGACCGAAACCCAGGCACGTAGCCTGGCCGAGATGCGGAAGTTTGGCGATGCGAAACGCTGCGAACCGAAATCAAGCCAACGATGAAAATCGAAGCGAAATACTTTTTAATGCAATTCTTAAAGTGTAAGTGGCTCAATTGCGGGTTTAATTGGGGGAAGCTCTTCGCAGGCTGCTCACGTAGCGGCTCCAAAATTGCCAAACATATGCGAGGGAGGCGATCCTACCAAGGAAAAGCCCAAGGAGTGTCGGGAAAATTCAATTGAAAAATGCCCGAAGGGCGCACATACTTCCTTCAGCGGGTCTGGTTTTGGGACTCTGAATTTTCAGTGATTTGAATTAATCCCTCTTGCAACATGTCGCATACGTCATATTCTAAGAGGCTTACCCTACAACAGACAAGAATTTCTTTAATTTCCGTTTGTTAGCTGCAAAAATAATTCAATTTGTTTGTACTTAGTAGTCAGCTAATTAAAGCGCGCTACAATTTCCAATGAGCGAAGAAATAGGATATTGATAAAATCGATCAGAGTTAATAAGTGTTTCCAACAAATGGATACTATACATCAGCGGTTGAAATCAATTGAATTGCAGGGAATTCATAGCTACGAAAAGTGAATAATTGGCACATTTTAAGTGGCCGGCTCAAATGTTAATTTCCATGAGGTTTTAAGTAAAGTGGATACATATAGGAAATACATAGGCGTCGTGGCAATTTTAATGCGCATTTAAAAGCCAGTAAACGACGTGCTTCTTGCATAATGTTTGGCTTTTATTTAAAATTGCGTTGAAATCGGCATTAGTTCCATCTTCTCAGCATCTTTGTATAAATGGGGGCAGAACCCACATACGAGGCTCTATATAAAGTCTAAATTGACACTTTTCAATATGAAGATATACCTTGGAGTTGCAGCAATCGTCATCTTGGCTCTTATCGGAGCAGAGGCCCGCTTGACTGAATATGACCCTATATTTCCTAAGAAAATATAAATAAATGAATAATAAATAAAACAGAATATATAATATATAATGATTTATTCTAATTTTATTAAGAAAATATTTTCGAGTCGAGAAAACTAATTCGCATCGGATATTAAACCGGTAGGCGACCTTAATTTCTGCATTAAACACCGTAAAACCAAGTTAGTTCCATCTGCTTAGGACTTTTGTATAAATAGGGGCATACTCCTATTAAGAAAGTTTATACAGAATCTAAACTGGCACTTTTCAACATGAAGACATACTTTGGAGTTGCAGCAATCCTTCTCTTGGCTCTTGTGGGAGCCGAGGCTCGTTTGGTACCGAACTCTACATATCGGTATTAAGAAATATAAAAAATATCTGAATAACTGATGAATAATAAAAAATAACATCTTTCCAATTTATTGGGAAAATAGTTAAAAAGTCGGCATTTCATAATTATTAAATGGTTGTAAGGAGAGGGAGAAACTATAAGACTTTGTTTTAAGGTATAATTTAATGTACAGCTTGAAAAGCCTTAACTTGTTGTGTCAAAATGGGGTTTAAACAAGTTAGAAATGGAGTGAAAACTAATTCGCGTTGGTTATTAAATCAGTATGTGACCTTATTTGGTGCATTAAGCACCATGATACCGAAATGCACTTCATCTGCTTAAGACTTTCGTATATAAAGGGGCACATTCCCTTGATGCGGGTTTAAACAGAATCTAAATTCGCACTTTTCAACATGAACCTTGGAGTTGCAGCAATCTTTATCTTGTCCCTTATGGGAGTCGGGGCTCAAAGGCTTCTTATTACGAATAATCTTAGAACGAATTATTCATCATATTAATATTAAATAAAATATTATAAATAATGAATACTAAAATATTTTTATTTAGTGGGGAAACAGTTCAAAATAATTCAGAACTAATCAAGATGCAATAGCAAGGAATCCTTTTAAATAATTAAAAGGCTTTGTTAAAGTATAATTAAACTCTAACTAAAAATTATATTAAGTTTTAGTTTTAGTTCTATAAAGTTATATATAATTTTCCTATACTGCGCAAAATAAGAGCAAGTTAGAAATAAAGTGAAACATCGGTTAACATCGGTTATTAAAACGTTATGTGGCCCTAATTTGTAATTTAAACACCATGAAATCGAGTTAGTTTCATCTGCTTAGGACTTTTGTATATAAAGGGCCACATCCCTTTGAAAATGGGCTTAGACACAATCTGAATTGACGTTTTTCAACATGAAGATTTTCCTTGGAGTAGCAGCAATCCTTCTCTTGGCTTTTGTGGGAGCCAATGCTCGTTTGGTTGAAGATTCAACTCCATGGCCAATGTGGGGAAAATAATACGTAATAAAATAAAGTAAAAATAAAAGTAGTTTAAAAATTAAAGTTTAGAAATTAAAGAAATTCTCCAATATATTTGATTCCCCAAGGTTGATAAGTGACTGGGTCCTAAAGGCTTTGAATATCTTATTATATGTGGACTTGCAACATTGAGTTATTCAACTGTTCTGTTTCTACTTCATTTGAAATCAGAGAAATCATAAAGTCTCTATCCATTTGTATAATAGATCGAGACATTACACTGTGTTGCTTCCCGCAATCATACTTTAGTCATCAAGCGCTGGAAATGGGAATTGCAGATTACGGCAAAAGTCAGTGGTGTTGACAAATGCATATTACCACAAAGTGCAACTGGCCGCATTGTAAGCCACGTCTATTGCGCCATCTGGACCATGAGAAGTGCGCCGGCCGAAAGAGGCCAACGGCGGCGGCGGCGGCGACGGAACAAAGCCGTCCAGGGGAGAGGGAGAGGCTGACGGCCTGGGCATTTATGACGCAAATGCTGTAAACATGTTCATCACTTTTTGTGGAGCCAGCGCGACGAGACAAAGGCCAAAAGCAGCGGCGACATGGCCAGCAGCAACGTGCAACAGCCAACGTGCAGTGCGGTGAGCTCACGTGTTGCTGCCACAAAACAAAACGATACTCGCACCAGCGCAATGCAGGGATCCCTTAACAAATACAACAAAAAAATAAATAAGAGTATTGTCCCCAGCAACAATTGGCAGGGGAACGAATTGTAGAACTCGACGCAGTAATACCCAGGAAATAATAGTTGAAAAAATTTCCACTCTCGGAACTATTAACTTTTAAAATGATATATTACTTAGGATAAGTTTGAATTTGTTATATTAATGCAAGCTGAGAACAATTCTCTGACAAAATATATAAATATTAACAGAGTTTATAAAAAGGTTCAAGATATGTTCCTTGCCTAAAAGCTTTAACAAATATCATATAATAACATACCATACCATCTATCAAATCGTATTTTACCTGCCAATATTTTAGTAGGGACTGCGATACCCCTCTGAGAGCTGTGGGGCGCCGGTAGCTCCAAATAATAAAAGGATGATAGTCAAAGTTTAATGACAGTTCAAATGATGTTGCTGTCGCAGCTGCTGCCTTTGCCTCTGCCTCAGTCGCAGTCGCTGCACTGCTGCATTTTCCGATGTGGCAGCAAAAAACAATTGCTGCTTTTGTTGTACGTATTTGCTGACATCCACTTGCGGTGAAGGTACAATGATATCGTCATTAGGGATGAAACCATAAGCTGAATTTGTCTGTTGTCTCTATTTTCATGAGCAGAATATGCTCAGCAAATAAGGTAAAATTTAAAACAGGGACTCCCCCATATGCTGTATCGGTAATGGGGAGTGTCTCCAAAAAAAGTTTAAAAACTTTCCCATATTAAAAAAAAACAGACAACCATCGAAAGAGTGTAACATATTCAGATAGTTAAAAAAAGAGAATTTCCCTGCTGCTTTTTATACATTTTTTATGCAACTCTTTGTTGCTGCTCGGCGAGCTCTGCTGCCGTTGATATTATTATGATGGTTGCAGGCAACATGATGTTGCAACATGCGCTTGAACATAATAAATTTTTATGCATGATTTCTCACATTGCATGTGATGGCTGGCACTTGATGTGCCACATGGGGCGTATGCGCGACGTTCGCCGACTGAAAAGTGCGTTTAAATTTTTAAAGTCATTTACGCCGAGCGCACAGAAGGAAAACCCATAAATAACCCATAGTTTGCGCTACCTTAATCCATTCCATTCAGTCCGAATCTTGTTCCAGGCGGCGGAGGAGTCATTAATGTCTGGAAAAACTAAGCGCGAAGATCAAAGGAGAGAGACGCAGAGACGTCAAAAATGTAAAAGCCAGATGCAGTGCTCAAAATTCACCATACAGTGGGTGGGCTTCAGCATGAAATTACTATATTTTATATCTCAAAGTCTGACAGAAATAATAGTTATTTCAATGAATTAATACTTTTAATTTTTTTATAAATATTAATTGTTGTAAAAGGGATTAAATTTAAACATCACTTGCTCTAGCCACTGTGCCACTAGCAACTAGATCTTACCCATCTTTGACAGCTCGTTTTGCCATTTGCCGAGTGGAAAACAGCATTAGGCAAACCAGAGGCGCTCCACTTTATCCAACGCCCCGACATCTTCATCATCATTTGTCGGCGTCTGAAGTCGAAACATATGGAGAGATGATTTAGCGGCGATCACAGAGCGGATGCTGATCGTGTGGGCATTATAAATCGCCTGGCACTTGCTGCATCATTCCGCTCAATCATTCTGCCTCTGGTCTCTTTAATTGCAAAATCACATTAGCATAAATTTGTTAAAAACATTTCAAGTGAAACTATGGCACAGCCTCTGCCGCACTCGATCCTTTGCCGGGGCACACAATGACATTAATAAGCAATTACAAGTTGCAAATAGCAACAGCAAATGACTTCAAAAGGCTAAAAGCTAAAAGGGAACACAGGAAGAAATTAAGTAATAATTGATGAATTAAATAAAAGTAGTGAATGATAAATAAATAAATTTAAAGTGTATTTACTACAGAAACTATTAAAGGGTTAATTAAGATTATTTACTTTTAAAGGAACTGTATTGTATATTGATTTCTCTGCGTGTTCCTGGCGTTGGAGTTATGGTGTTCGTGTCCACAGGCCCTCGGCCGGCAGTTCATCATCATATCGGGGGGCCATAGCCATACATCTTCATAGCGCTGGGACTGCGGAATGACCTCCAGTTAGTCGGGCTCCGTTAGTCGTCGACGTCGTCGTCGTCATCATCATCGCCATCGAGGCTGTTGTTTTGCCCATCAGGGCCCTGCACTGCCATGGCCTCAAGTGGCTCCATTCATTCCATGTCCGTCTGCATCCCGGCATTTTCCCAGTCGGCAGTTTTCCCAGTTATCCCCCTGGGTTTCCCCGGGATGATGATGATGATGAAAAACTAAAACTGACGCCGCTCCACGACAGGCACGACAATGAGCTGACTGTTTAATGTCCAACTCCAACTCCAACTCAGACTCCAAATCCGATTCCTACTCCATGGCATGGGCATGGGCCTTTGCTTTTTGTCCGCCTGACAATTTTGCAAAACAAGAGCAACCTTTATTAGCACGCCTGCAGCAAAAAATAAATGCTTTCTAGTCTTGGCCAAGGAAAGCGCCGCCAGCTCCGAATGTCCGATGGACGAAAGGGTTTCCCAACTTATTAGCCGGCTGCACAGTGTCGACTCTGCCAGTCTGTCTTTCTATCTGTCCAAGGGTTATGGCTGGATTAGGCTGAGACTTGGCAGCTGGGGTTGGCCAGAAAACAGAGTTATAAGTTAATTATTCCAGACACATAGTGCGACCACAAGTACGAAAATTACACTGAATCCAAAAGAAAATATTATTGAATTTGAAAAGCAAACTGATTTCATTCTGGCTATTTTTTCTGGATTTCTATATTTTCTTTTTTTGTTTTGTTTTATTTAAAGCTTTTTTTTTATATAGACTTCATTTATGTTTTGATGTTTAAATAATATTTGTATTTCTTTTACATCTTTAAAGCTTTGTGTTTGTTTTGTATAGACAGGTGTTTTTTGTTAGTTTTATTTAAAACTAATTATCTCTTTGTGAGTTAATGTAAATCAATTTATTTGAGTTTTTTATTCCTTTCATAATTATTTTATATGCATACATCTGTAAAAAGATAATTCTTTTTTATACAAAAGCTTGCATGCAGTTAAAGCGTCATTTCCAAACATTTCTCTGCTGAGAAATATGTATCTGCTGCTAACATTATTTGTCCTCTTAAACTAGTGTTATTGGCCAAACCAAAAATGTGGAAAAATCCCGCAACTCATTCGGTTTCGAGTGCCGTATCGTAAAGCTTGCCCCGGCTATAATTTCTGTGACTATGACTCATTTCAGTGGAATAGGAGGAAGAGCTCTGTGCAGCCGCAGGAATGGAGTTTCCCGAAACAGGCCGCAAATATCTGCATTTATGTTGCATACATTACGCAGCATTCGGCGTTTCGGGGACGCCACAGAAGCACACTGATTATTGCTGATAATGTTGCCTGCCATACGCCAGTTGGTGCAGCCAGGAACTAACCCGAAAACGTCTGCCTTTTTGCCAGAATTACAAAATGAAAATGGCCAACCATGAAATGGCAAAACGGCGGCAGCAGCAACTATCGCATCGCATCGCATCGCGACGTCCCACTGCAGTTGCATCCTTGTGCTGCTGCTGCTGTTGCTGCTGCTGCTGCTGGCATAGATATGAGCGACAATTAAGTGTCTGCCGCATAATGATGTCCCTGTTTTTGCGGCACTAAGCAAACAGAACTTGCACCAGTAGTTGCGGCAAGTTTTTATCGGCTCTAACCCAAGGATGGCCAAATAAAAAGCTAATGGCTTCATTTCGCGGTTGAGCCAAATATAGAATGGAAATGGCAAATGTTGCCACAGAAGTAATGATGCAAGAACTTCAAGCTGAGCAGCTTGGAATAGTGGAAAATCGCTTAATTAATTACTTACATCGATGACACTTTTTTATATTTTGCATAAACATTATAATGCTGAGTTCTTAACTTCAACTTAACTTTTCGAAAAGAAATTTGAGGGAAGGGTTTGCAAGGGTTTATAACAGCGATGGGCACAAGATCTAACGGTCTGAGTAGCAGCTCAACCAGACAAAAAAATAACAACAACAATCAGCACCGTGCGGGGCCCAAGTGCATGCGATTGTTGTTGCAAACTCGGGACCGCGGCGATGAGCCCCGCTACCTGCGCCGAATTTCAGTGTCGTTGTTTTTGTAAATCGTCACGGATCTCTGATCGCCAGCAACTTTGACGCGAGGACGACTTGCTGGCGCCTCCCAAAAAAGATAACGGTTTGAGCAGCGTGAGCAAATTGAGCCACGGCGTGCCCATCTCTGGTTTATAAACTTAGCTTCCTTTCTTATATAAATTTAAAACCAATGGAATTCCTCATTTTCTAAAATTTGATTTAGTTTTAAAGGTTTCATTTTGTCATAATATATTAAGCTTCTCCCTCTTTTTCATAGACAGTGCTTCAAGGAAATATGAGGATCTGTCTGGGGGGCCATTAAAAGTTGGACAATATTTTCTTAACAAAAATTAGAAAGCCTCCAAAAGAGCTGGGCCTGCCGCCGGGCTGACCAACTCAATTGAAAATCCAATCTGGGCCCGGTCCGATTTTTGAAGTGGCTCATGTGTGGCGTTCCCACAGCAATTAAATTCGAGCCCAGGACGCGCCAGGATAACGGCTAACGCACACAGGAAAAAAAGAAGTTGACAAGTTGGGCAAACAAACAAACAAGAGCCCAGAGTCGAAAGAGAAAAAAGGGCCACCAAAAGACAACCGCAGACAGCGCATATGTGGGCCCCTTCCATTGCTGACACAAAAAAAAAAAAGAGAAAAGGACAATCCTGGCAGGACACAGCACTCAGCTGCTCTTTGGGCTTGAAGAAGACATCGCAACGACCACAAAAAGCAACGAATGCTCCGCCGCTACATTTTTTTCGAAGCCCGCAGTCCGTAGTCCGTAGTCCTAGGAACAACAACTGCAAACTAAAAAGGACAACGGGCATACAAATAACATTAAGCCGGCAAAATCGGCAAACGGACTCCACTACTCAGTGTCCTCGCTGGCAGGGCCAAAGGATATCATCGGCCGCTCCGGAGGTGAAAGCGCTCCACAGAGCCATGAAAATGACAATATACCGAACAGGACTCCCAATCCTCTGTCCCTTGTCCTGTCTCTCTGTGTGTGTGTGTGTGTGTGTGTGACACAAAACTGGCATTAGGCAAGGATTTGCGTTGATTATGGACAGCAATGGGTTTTTGGCTCTATTTTCGAATGAAAAGACAATGAAAGGCATCCCTCGCAACCCACCGCCACTCCGTCTCGATGTCGTGTTCCCGGCAATAAGACAATAATGCCATAAAGAGCTTCGATTCCAGGTGAAGTCCCGCTTTGGATGCTCCGCCATCGTTGGCACTCGGCTGATAAAACTAATTACATTTCATGGCTTAGGCGAAATGTTTGCGAGATTTATGCCCGGGGTCAGCGGAGTGCGGAAATTGATAAGCCTTCTTAATGGCAGTTTGCTTAAGGGGTTCCTTCCTGGGCTCTCGGTCCTGAAAAGGTCCCAGATCGAGTCCTGGTGAAGGTCAGGAAATCAAAACAATCGAGTGGCTAATATCTGGGAAGCCCGAGATGAGTGTCAATTTTAGATGGAAATCTATTTTTCATTTGGTGAAGAAGGGAAACACTTTTTAATTTATTAACGTTAGAAAAAATCTATAATCATAGAGAACTAAGATAGAGAAATGTATTTGTTATAACAGAATTTTAAGAACTCAAAAAAGTATTCCCGCTAAAATACTTGAGTCTTATACTTTTCTTTGGTTCCATTTCATCTCTAATTATTCCCCTAATTACCATTCCCAGCTGAAACCAGAACCAGTCGTTAAAGTTCTTTATTTTCTCCCCAGCTTTTTCCCGAACGCATAATTTGGCTTTTGACATTAGACATTTCCTCAAGTGTTTCCGTTGTCAGTTTGGACAGACAGTGCCATCATTTAGGCGAGCATTGAGATAAACATATTTTATTATTAATTCATTAGGCTGTTTTTTTAATGGGCAGAGCATATTTTTCGGTCTGGCACTTTAATTGTTAATTAGTTTAATGTTCGAGCCACGGCCAGCCACATGGCCTGTCGCTCGTTCCCCCGAGAAGAAGACTATTTATTGGAGGGTCTAATTGGAGAGTGCGTTGAATTGGAAACCGCAGAAATTGGTGTGCCGTTGTTGTGTCTGTCTCAAGTGCCACCCTCGCACCGCGGCACCCACTTCCCAAGGCCATAAAAAAGCCCAGCTAATAATTAAGAGCCGCCGCCACCCACCGCGCAAATGAACATAAATGGGCGCAAGTGTCGCCTCGGTTGCCTTGGCTGGGTCTGTCTCTGGGCTTGGGGCTGCCTTAAGGGCGTGCTAATCATAAAAAAAAGAAAACACAACCGAAATTATGAATTTGTTTGGCGTAATTTTACGCGCCCAAGACAAGAAAATATAGAGAACGGAGAAGAGAAGCCCCGAGACCGAAAGCGAAACCCAAGAAGGCCAAGAAAAGCGATCCGAAACGGTGCTGCCAATAATGACCCAATTTGGTGCATCAAAATTTATGTTTATTCGCTGGGCTCTGTGCGCCCTTCCCCGTTTTTCCCATTTTTCCAATATTAATATGTATAAAATTAACGAGGGAGGAGGCAGACCGAAATCGCTGCGCATAACAAGAAAATTACTTTTTAATCTTATGAGTCATTAGAAGACATTTTCGACTTTTCAACAATAATGCCGTGGAAAGTGGAAGTGGGAAGTGTGAAGACCCGATAAAGCCGACCGGGGCACAGCCATGAGAACTCCAATTCAGATGCAGATACCCAAAAAAGCATCTTAGATACATGCAACACACCTAAGCGGCGTTGCTAAATGGGGAAACTCTTTTGTCTAATTTTGGGTCGATAAGAGGTGAAGGGAAATGGAAATGGATCTGTTCCAGGGCGCGTATTAGTATAATTAACTTTGTCCCACGGCTTATGTGTTTTCCATATTTCCCATTAGTTTCTCCAAAAACCGAACTGACCTTTAAGCTGCAGCTGCAGCAGAGATACTGAGATACTGAGTGGCATATGCCACATGTCACTGCCCCCTTGGTCCTGGCACCTTTACCCTCGGGAATCCCCCTGCGATGACCGCACAATGCCACAAAAATCCGAAACGAGCATAAAGGAAATTAATCAGATTTTTATTTAAACGCCCGGAGATATGGAGGCGAGTGCGACCATTGTCCCTTTCAGGCAGAGAAACCTTTGACTCGAGCTCGAGCGTATCCTGTGTGAGTGTGAGCAATTTTTGTCAACATGTTTTCCGCACAACGCTGCCCATTGTCTTCGACCCCTTGCCCAAAACTGTCAGTTTTGTCAGTTTCTGTGGAATTCCCGGGACCATGAATGATTCTAGCAGATTTTTATATATTTCTGCGCTATTGTGTGCCATCCATCTCTAGGCATCCATCTATCTATATGTTATGTGTGCGTCTCCGTCCCCTAACCCTCGCTCGTGTGGTTAGTTCGGTTTTGTCATTACAATTGTTTGCGTTTTCCACCATTCAATGCCAGCTAGAGTCGACTCGGTCCTTTGTTGGATCGCACTTCGGTTGGGCAAGGACAAAGCAGTTGCCGGTTGCGGGTTGCAAGTTGCCAGTTTTCGGTTTTCAGATTCCAGCTCAAGCGGAAGCAGGAACTCAAACTTGCCTCAGAGTGCAACGTTTTATCTTTGGGAATAAATATATAAACATATAAAGTAATAAAAGTAAGGCAAGGATTTTCAAATGGAAGTATTTCCAGTTGAATATGTTATTTGCTTATATTTTTGATAGGTCAAAGATATATCCAATGTCCAGTCACCTTTTACGTTAGGTCTTCAATTGCTCTCGTAAAAGTTATCTCGAAGCCCCATCTCGTTTATTAAGTCATATTTCTCTCTCAACTACTGCACCTTGCCATTTTAATTGTCCTTCTCGTGCGGTTTCCTATCGACTTCGAAACCAATTCCCTGCACAAACTAGTCCCTGGCCACCGCAGACGTGCAAACTGATTGCAAATGTGTTTTTGAACCGAAAACTTGCCAAAAAGGCGGGAGAACTAGCAGAGTGTCTCCCCCGCAGCTTCTCACTTAGTTTACGGCATATTAGTTATGTGCCATAAACAAGATGCGGCGGTCCAAGTGGCGCCAGCAGGAAACTGCAGCCGCCAGCGAAGCACAAAATTAGGGAAGCCTCCCACTTCGCAGGATCAGGGTCCTGCTCCAGCTTCTCCTCTGCCACCGGAATCGCCATCATCATCAACCTGCGACAACTTGCAAAACACAAACGAAATTGTTCAATGGCGCCGCAAAAATGACCAAAATGCGATGCCAGCAGACGCGCCGCCATTTTATTTGCAGCACTGCCACTTCCGGCGGCAAGAGAGTTGTCTCCGCCGCCGCCGCCGCCGCCTCCCTTCATCGGCGCTGCTGCTGCGGCAGCCAAAAGCTGCAAATTGATGGCGACTGGCGCGCATTCAAAACGCTTCCATTATTGTCATAAGCTCACCCGGTCCGGCCAGCTCCCTGCGAGATAGCTCCGAGGAATGCCGCCGCGTACTTTTCGATTTCCGCTCCGTAATATTCAAGTGATTACGCGGCTGCTTCTGCTGGCCAGTAACAGGAAGCTGCAAAGTGCGCCCAGCCTGAGTTTTTTTGCTGACGTGCGCTGATTTCAGGACTCTATATACACTGTGGAAGATTGGGGATTAAGTTTGAGTATTTTGTTTGACACAATAATAATATTTCATATAAAATGAGTATATTTTTTAACGGAAATATTAGTGATATCTGTGAAATTAATGCTTTGCTCAAAAGAGGAGCTTGATCTTTATGTTTCTTTTATTTTCTACACTTTTCCCACTGTGCATCTACGAGTCCTTGCCCCATTATTTGTGTTGCTAAGTGTGCTGGGTTCGCAGCTCTCGTTGCTCGTTGCTCGGTGCCCGATTCTCGGTTTTCGGGTTCAATGACAAAGTTTACTACCACTAAGTATTTATAACTATTATTTATGTAGCCAGCACCGCCTTCGCCTTCGCCTTCACCATCGCCATTGCCATCGCCTGCGACCCCGACCCCATTTTAAATGTTCAGTGATGCGCAACGAATTTCTTAATGGTGCAATTTGGCGTTTTATGTTTGAAGTTTAGGCGAATGGCGATTTCTAGAATGGAGGAGGGTCCTGAGTCCTGGGGAGCCAGGAATCATATTTTTTTTCCTGCCCGCTATCGCGCTACGTGCATAAAGTTTTCGCAAACAATTATGGCCGCCGCCTGGCAGACGACCAACCAACCAACGTTGCGGCCAGTAACGTAACCGGAAGGAAGGCTCGGGGGAGGCGATCCTAGCTGGAGGACCTTCGATATTTGCGGTTTTTCATTAATTCAATGGTGTTACTTCCGCACCGCCGTCTGGCTTCCGGGCGCTCTGTCGTATCTTATTGATTTCAAAATATGTTTTATGATTCAATTCGCTGATGGCGGAGGCCTCGCAAAAAATTTTGACTCAATGGTGGGAATAAGAGCATATTGTTGAGTTTATAATTTGTGATGCATGTTATATATTTTTAAATCATTGTTAATTTGATGGTCGAAATTTGGAATATAAACAGTGGAGCCTTAATTGTATTTATTTTTGTTAACTCTGCTAGTTATTAAAGTTATCTTAGAAGCATTTTCTCTATTAAAAACCACAATCAAAGATCTATTCTGATTTATTTATTTCCCAAATTTAATAATTCTTTACTTTAAAGTTCTTCCGATAGTCAGCTATCATTCCCACAACAATGCCTGCAAAATATAGGCTGAAATTCAATCGCAAACTCGATAAACTCAGCACGCAGAGAGGAAAAAACAAAGTCCGGTATATACACCCGTGGTGATAAAAAAAGCCTGCCGGAAAAACCGCTTCGATAAAAAACGAAATTATGCCAAGCACTTAATTGGTAAAAAACAAAAACGAAAAAAAACTGCCGACACTTTTGACAATGGCCTTCCATCATGACACCTCAAATCATAACGACATAATGAATATGTGATTCCCGGCGAGTGTGCGTGGCTGCCGGCGGCGTTATGCCAAGAATGGAAATTAATTGAAAATGCATTTTGCATTCCATTGTCTTCAATTAATTTTCATTTCACTCACTTCGAATAGCTTGTAATTCGATTTGCTCGCAAAATGAACGAATGCAACGAACGAGTGACTTTAATTCGAACACGAAAAGTTAATAAGAGACGGCCGAGTCCAGATGGAATTGAATTGAATTGAATTTCTTACTATCTCAATTGGCAGTGATTGAGTTTAAAGTCTGCGATTAATTCCGCATATAAGAGCGTAACTTGTTTCCCATTTAATCCGAATTACTAGCACATATTGTCGGTACAGCAAATTGCCTTCACTTGCCGGGGCTGTGCATAATGGGCTCATAACTAGTTAAACTAACAGAACTCCATTATCCTGCAGCAGATGCAGCCGTGTCCTGGCCACTGTGGTCCTTCAATTACCGAGCTCGCCAGCGAGTCCGGAGTTGTACGTAATGTATTCAAAATCTTTAATGTAATTAATGCTGTTTGTTTAATGAAAGTTGTCTGAGCCGCCGTCCTCTCTCTCATCCTGCGTGCATCCCACTGTCGAGCATGTGTGTGCTGGGTCGAGGATATTTACCGAATTCAGCCAGGACATTGCAATATGCAAGCTTGTTGCGGATATGCAGAGCTCGGCCACTCGAAGTCGGTGAATGCAGGTTTATGCCAGAGTAGATATCATGAAGTTTGAGTATTTGTATTAAAGAAAACTTTAATATTTTTGTAAAGACCAGATTTATTTATTATTTAGCATTTCAACTATATAATTCATTTATATCAAATGATAAATGATCTCATGGTTGGGTATAAACTGAACCTGACTGCACTAGGACTCCCAGTGGACTTCTAATCATCATCGACAACTGTGCCATACATTTGTCCGTCTGTCTGCAGGTCTCTGCCCTGCCCTTCACTTCCTAGGACGAGAGCAACCCCTCGATAGCTCCGTGTGTGCGTGGGTTCTAATGCGCTAAAGTGCTTTTTCCGAAAAACAAGTTACACTTTGCAATTTGCACTAAATCCCACTTGGATGTGGCCGGGTCCGCCGTTCGACTGACTCCGGTTCTGGGGTCTCCGGCCATCGGGTCTGGGTCTGGGTCTCTCCGGCTGCATAGGCAGGCCGAGTTGTTTAGTCCTTCCTCTTCCTGTTCGCTTCATGTGTCTGCTATCCGAGTGTGTTCTTGTGTGTGTAAATCCTTTGGCCGTTGCGTGGCAATTAAAAGGGATTTTCATGGCTAAAACGTATTTATTTAACACAGACACACACGAACGGGGACCGGCACTGCCTTCCCCCTGGCTCGCTTCCACCTCGCTTAATATTTGATTTTTGATTTGTGGTCCTGTTTCGCAAGGCAACCCCTGCCCAACCACCGCGTCCTCGTCAAGTACTCTTATTAATTGCTATTGATTTTGGCCTCCTGTTTCGGTGTTAATGAAATTGAATCGAACGGCCGCCGAGTGCAGGCCACAGGAACCGTGCGGCAACCGTAGGGAAAATCGATAAAATCGCCGCAGTGGCATAGTTTTCGAAAAGGTGCATTGAACCCAGCATTTCACCGCCTCTCCACCGGCTTTTCCCGAATTCCCAGGCACACACACAGTTTCACAGTCAACTGCTCGTCACGCTATCCCTTCGCGGTGGACAAAGGGGCGGAGGCGTGGCAGACAGCATTTAGCACTATGCGATGGCAGGATGGGAGCAACAATCACCAGGCTAGCACATTATTGGGCTTGGGTTATGCCACAAAATTACAGGATATAGACAGCAAAACAGGAAGCTCGAAAAGCATTAAAATCTAGCTATAGTTAAAGTACTTTAAGAATATAAAAATACCAGCTTTCTATTTCCAAATCACAGTTCTATAGTGTTGCTATTTTGGACTGCATTCAAAGCTCACTCAATCAGCTGGCCATTAATTATGTAAAGTTAGCCAGCAAATAAAGCGAAAATCGACCAAACATATGACAACAAATTGCCACCTGTCCTCCCCAATTTTTACCTCTCTCTCTCACTCTTTGTATGTATATCTCTGCTTCTGTCTCTTTCGGTTCGAATTGTCGCCAGCGTCAATATTGAATTTGAAATTAAAACGCCCCAAAAATGGCAGAAATGGACAAGGGCCAAGTGCCTGGCTGGCAACAGTTGGGCCAAATTGGCCAGCCTCAAACCCATATTTTTTAAAACACTGCAAGAAATGGAATTGTATTGTATTTTATATAAAAATTTAAAAGACTTAAAACATATATTTCTTTTAGAGTGTAAGAAATTACAGGGTTACTATTATCGAGATAAGTTTGAAGGCGACAAAAGGATTGTCTGATATTAATTTTAACTATAATGGAAACCTTTGCACAGTAAAATATTTATATAAATCTCTTTATTCTCAGTTAAAATTTGTTTATATTTAATATAAATATAATTTTTGTATATTATTTTCCCTCAGTTTATCCCCCTTTGGCCTGCCCAGAAATATCCCCATGGAAAATCGGGCGGTGAAATCTGCATGTGTTAATTACCGATGCCGGGGTCTGGGTCCTGGTCAAGGGTCAGGGACTGGCTGGGGTCAGGGAGGCGGAACGGCAAAAAATTGTCAACATGGCGGTGGTCTCTTCGCCGGTCGTCGTAGTAGGAAAGCTGCCAGGACAAGCTGCCGCCCGAGCGACGCGCATTTGATTTATAAAGCGCCCGGCGAAGGGGGCGTGTTTTCAGGCACTCGAATTTGCATTTACCTCCAGCAAAAACAAATAAACGTCTAATCGAGTCCTGCGTGTCCTGCGAGTCCTGCGAGCCGGGGGTCGGCCCAATTGGCCAGCCTCAACTGTTGCCCGCTCGCAGACAGACAGACAGCGGCGAATAATGTGACGTAACAGCTGGCGGGCTAGAAAAACTGATGTCCGCCATAAACAAATAAAGGCGAGCTCGGTCGAGAAATTGATTTTTTGCGCCTAATCAAAAACGAATTAATTTCGGCAGCATGTGACAAACAGCCTCCCATCGGATCGTGCGGCTAGCTGGGGAGGCGGATAATGCTCCTGCTCCTCCTTCCCGGATGGGTCCACAGATAGCCCCAATTGATTAAATTGGCATGAAATGAAATTTATGTTAGTGTCTGTCCGCCTCGGTGGTTGCAAGGTGTTTTCTCCGCTTTTCCCCATGCACACGGGGTTGAAATCTAACTTCATTCTGGGCCAAGGGTGAGTTCGTAAACCCCAGCGGAGTAGCGATTGCGATTAAAGTGCCGGCGAGGAGATTTTTGCGGTTGCAGAAAGCACACCTTAATCGTGGGGAGAAAAGTGTCTTTAAGATCCTGGTGGCAGCGAGACGTGTTTCCTGAGGGCTTACTGGAGCTATTGATGTTTTTTCTGCCTTTCCAGAGGCCTAATGGGTGATGCCAACAAAGGGAACGTCTAATTGGATTGCTATATATCAAAGTCGAAGAAGGGGAGACTGCATTAAAGGCTCTATGAAGGTGAGCTTGATATTTTAGGCGATGTTTATTAAGGTTGGTAAGAAAAATACCTTTCACTGTAAGAAGATTGTAATTATTGAATTGAAATTTGTTTTACAGTCTTTACTTCTTTCCCTTAAATCAACAATTTTTAAGCCCTTTAAAATCCCCAAAAAAATATTGTTTCATATTTTCTTGTACATTCAAATCGATGCTCTGTGCTTTTCCCTTCATTGGGCTGATACATTTTTAATGTGGGTCGCACGCACATTACGCATACGCCGCGTGCAGCCAAAAAATATGACTGAGCCGTCATAATGCTGAGCAAACTTTAAATAAATGGCATCCAGAGCGCACAGACAGACACGGGCTGCTCCCACTCGTCCATTTGTGTGTTTCGAATACCATAAAAAGCAGTCGTAAAACCCTTTCCGCAAAACGGAAATCCCGCTTCAAAACAAACGCCATTAAAAACGAGGTCATGCTCAGTGGCACGGCCATGGGTACTCAAGGGGTTATAGGATACTGGGAGGATACTGTGAGGATACTGGCAGGATACGGGCGGGCTGGGATGTGGGCTCGAGCAGGCGGATGAGCTGGTGTTTGGGCAATATCGGATTCAAGGACTGCCGAAAAGTCAAACAAAATTTACAGTCTCAAACTGCACAAAAATTTCAAAAGTTCGAGGCACAGCATAACAAAAAAATAAAAATGTACAACAAAAAATATATATAATATTTTAAAAGTGCTCATAGGGAGCAGCATAAAATATGGGCGCAAAAAGTTCAAGTTTACGGGGAGGCAGGCGTGGCAGGAGGGGCAGGATGTGTGGCTGTTCTTTCTAAGGTATTTATTTTCATAACGCAGCACAACATAAGGAAGCAATAAATTTAAGCTGACTGACGACAGTTTGCATGTGGCAGGGATGGCGGAGGATGGGGGAGGGGATCAGGGGCACATATATAGGGTCCTGGCAAGGATATGCTCTGTTATGTCTGGCTTTGGCTTAGGCGGCCTGCTGTTACACCTCCTGGACCCCTTTATCCTCTCATCCAGCCTGTGTCGTAGGTGGAATGCCAACAGTCGTGTCTGCACATATATTGCATAGTTATTGTTTTAAAGCCTTGGCCACGCCCCGGCCCTCGTCCCTCGTCCCGTCACTTGCTCTGCGTCATTTAAATAAATTTTATGCAATTTAGTTAAGCTGCTCCCTCTCACTCCCCCCTATCCCCTTCCTAGCCCTCTCGCTCTGGCTGCTGCACTTCGGTTGAGTGAGTAAATGTCATTTAAATTTCTCGTGCCGTCCCGCTCGTCAGCAGCGTATGTGTGGCATTCCAATTTCTTTTCGCCTGTATCGCACATATCCTTTCACAATCCCCAGCACCGCTCGCAATAAAATATTTAGCAGGGGGGGCGGGCAGGGCGGAAGGAGATGGGTGCACTGGAAGAAAAGTGGCTAGAGCTAATCTTAAATGGAATATATGTATACCTACTTGTCCTAGTTATCCTTAAATAGGTAACAAATAAATTAAATATAGAAAAATATATATACTACTATTGACTGTCTAAGAGAAATGCTTAATATCGTTTTGTAAGCTTTATTTTCTCCCTGTGTAGAAGCTCGTTACCTCCCATTTGTGTGTTGTTTTTCGTGAGTTTTTCCTTTGGCTCTCTCCCACCCGGATACCGAATGTGCTCGGCCCCCTGGATCTTGTCGTATGTCACCGGCAACTTGACTGAGTTGTTAGTTTTACTGTATTCCTTGTCTCCGTTGTTGCCGCTGTTCCATCACATCATAAAAACGTGTGTGCCATAGCTATATGGCTCTTCCTTCTTGGTCTTGTTGTAGTCGCTGCTTGTTCAGGTTATTTATGTTTGCCATGTTGCGTTTGTCAAGTTTTTGCATTTGAAACAGACGCGCTTGAAAGCATTATGACTTAATTCTTATATGGCGCTGAGACATGATATGGATGCATAATCTAGAAGGACATCTCGCGTCCCTTTAAGCCAGCTTCAAACTCCAGGCTGCAGCTTGAAGGACCTATTTGCACGGCAAATTCAATTACTGTCAATTGTGCTGCAGCAGCAGCAGCAGCAGCCTCCGCTTGCTAATTGAATCAAACTTAATTAAAAATGTCTTGACATGGCATAAATCTCGGGGGAGGTGCTGGCCACCTGCACAGGTAAATACCAGCGGGAGGCCAGAGGGAAGGGACAGCATATGCCAGCAGCTGTTTTGCTTTCGGGCTGCCTCAACTATTTATTTACACAAAAAATATAGCAAATGTCAAATGTGTGTTTACACAGACCGAGAACACATATACACTCGCTCCTGCCTGCGCCCGGCTCAGAGCTTCCTTAAAGAAACAACAAAGAAAATTGCTTTAGTAAATCCTAACGAAAATAAACACAAAACACAACTTGAGTAGCAAAGCAAACAGAACCCAGAAAGGTGCGCCCAGGTGGGTTTCTAGGGGTGCTTTTCTTGGAGTGGGGTGTGGTGTGTGGTGTGTGGAGGGTGGAGGGTGGTGTGGCATCCACATTTGCAAAAGTCAAAAAGGGTTAAGGCAGCTCTCCAAGTGTTTATTATGCGGGGGTGCGAATGAGCGGCTCCTCAGCTACTCTCCGCTCTGCCTTTGCTCCTTTGCTCCTTTATTCCTTGCTCTTACGTGAGCGCTCTCATATTGCGCTGCCTTATGTATGACACTTAAACATGCAAAGCTGCTTGCCAAGATGATTTATATTAGCCATGATTTCTAGCAATTTTTAGCACTTTGCGTACACCCCGTTCCTGCGTCGAGCGTCGGAGGTGTTGATTGTTGTTGAAATCTGCAAAGGGGACAGAGGGACGAGACACATGAAATGCGAAACACTCGTATGGGTCCCTTCGCTGTGACATATTTCAAGCCATGATAATAAAAACTTATTTGGTTCCCATTCTCCTGGAAAGTGATTACACAGCACGGATGTTGTACGAGGCACTCAAGAGGCGAAAAAGCTGACAGGAATATACACCAAAAAAGTAGGTAAATATCAAACAAGAAAGGAGGAAGATCTTTGGGGTTGCTTTTAGGCAAAAACTGGGTGTTTTCTAAGGTGGAAACTCAAAGGAATTCTCCAAAGTTAACTATAATTATATTGCATATGTTCATAACATATTTAAAATCGATTTATTTATAATTGTTACAATTATATATCCCTTAGTTCTTATAGGAAATACCCTAACAAGTCCTGAAATTAATTGTCGTGGCTTGCATTTAATCCCACAAAAACTGCAGGACTCGGAGTACAATGTCCTGCCGCACTCATAACCGTGGATAATGCGAGTCAAATGTTGGCCAACTTTTGCGCGTGCGAGAATGGCAGTAAAAACAATTACTGGCCACAAAGCAAAGTCCTCGTGGGCCACGCTACGTATACGTAATGCGAGCAGGAGCAGGGAATGGGAGGAATGGGAGAAAAAGGGGGCGTGTTCTCGATGGTCGTCTGCATAGTCGCACACACAAATACACGGACACACTTGGGCTATCAAATTAAGTAATTGCATAATTGTTTCACTAGCATTTTACTATGCCCACGGGTGGCCGATGTGACGAAGACACACCATCTCTCACCGCATAGCTGTGTGTGCTATGTGTGTATTACACCCCCAAAAAAACCGCCCAACGCCCTACGCCCACTCCCTGCGACTTGGCTTTTTATGTGCGCTCCAAGTTTCTTTTATTTGCCTTTTGGTCGATGGCTAATCCCCGCCCTCTGGCCTCTGCTACGTGCCTGTCTTTGAGTTTCCGTAGCTCCGAATCCACTCCGTCTCCACCTCTGTGTCCGCCTCTCCGTCCCTCATAAATCAGCGTCAAATCGCCGAGGACTTAGTCCTCCGCAGGCCCGGGCACCGTTGTTTCTAATTGTTTTGTTATAGACACACATCCGTGCGGTTCCGCGGCCCCTTCGAATGCCGAATGCAAAATGCAAATGCCTGCTCCGACCGCAAATGTTGTAAATGCCAGCCGCACCTGCCAGCCCTCGGGCCCATCCCACGAGCGGCTAACCTGAGTGGGACACACAGGCGATTGCACCTGTCGACAGTGGGGCACCATATGGAATTGGTTGGAAATTATGAGGAATATCTGAAAAGGGAAGAGACTGCCTGGAAAAACTACTCAAAAAGGTTCTTATAAACCTTTAATTTCCACCCTAAACATCATAAATATAAGTTTGCTTATTTAAAACATCTTCAACTTAAAATAAAACAAAATATAGCTTACTGATTCTCTATTTCTTCCCAATAACTTGTTAACTTTACCCACTGTTCTGCGGTCGTGGCAACTTTGTGGTGGTCACTCGAGCTGGCCAGCTTGGCTGGCGTGATAAGGCCAACAGAGCGGTCAAATATGGCGCTAACATTATTACCTCGGCCGAAGGATGTCTGTGTTTGCTGGTCGGAATCGGATCGAGCGTGTGAATGCGGCAAGGTAAGCTTGCAGGTATATATGGTTTCACCTCGGTTTCACGTGCAGCAGGGAAGCCAAGGCAAACAATTATGAAATAGTTTTTAGGAGGCTCTCTCTGCTGGGTAGTTGTAAATCTCACAAAGTAATGCCCTTCCTTGCCGCATAAATCTCTCAATCAATTCCCCCAATTTCCTCCGAATCTAGCCCTTTGTTTTGTGCTCTCTCCTCGCAGTGATTTTTCCAGACACTTTTTTACACTGGTTCTGCTGGCCCTGTTTATTTATAAGCCATCCATATTGCACTTCAGTTTCGGCTGCAAGTCGAACATTTATCATTCCTAATTACTGGCACTAAGCTCTGATTGATCTACTCCCCGGAGGAGATGGAGGACGTGTCGCCCCTGGATCTGGCTCTGGATTTATGGCCAGTGCAGGCGAGGCAAAGAACAGCCCATTTGCTCCGCCTGGTTGCTAATTTTAATATTATTTTTGGAGACCTCATAAGTTGGGGATTTTCCCCTTTCTTTTGGATTTTCATTCCTCTTTTTTTTTGCTTTTGCCCAGGCAGTTCTTTGATGCCCCGAACTGTTGATGTCTTTATTGCAGTTGTTATAGGCTGCTGCCGCTGCTCGCATTATGATTTCCACATCCACATCTAGATCCAGTTCCACTTCCACTTCCATTTTCATTTCGTTTTCATTCAGCAGCTCAGTGCTTGGATCTTCATCGGATCGCTGGCATCTTCACGGGGCTCTGGCTGTCTATAATTGGACTTGTCCCGGACTTGTGGGGGGAAAACTTGTGTCCGGGTGCGGACTTTTAATCAAGATCAAGGGTGATAAATGGAAGCCTCCGCCATGGGAATCGAGGGATCGCATTCATTGAGGAACTGCAATCGGAGAACTTCACTCGCCACAAATTTAATGCAATTCGACGTGCATTAATCACCATTTACAGATATATCCCCCGTCTCAGACATGCAATTGGCAAAACCAATGACCCCTTAATGGTATTCTAATTTATTGTTATTTTTACAGCATGCTAATGTAGCTAACCTTAAATTTATTCCATTTAGCAATTATTTATAAATAAAGATTGTTATTTAGGATGAGTTTGCAATTCAAGTTCGTTTTATTATTCATCATCTTTCAGGAATATGTCGTCATAGGAGAAATTATCAAAGAATCGTTGGGTCTTATTCACGCCCATTCTACTCAGGGCAGGCATGAAGTTGGGCTCCAGTTCGTTCCAGAACTCTAACCAGTGTGTGTTGAGCACCTTGTTTATAGCATGTGTTAGATCCGAGTTGTCCGGAAAGAGATTGTCCAGCAGGAGGATCATGCGATCCAACTCCAGCTGGGACTCGAAGCTGTACAGCTTCAGGTGGCGCTTCTCCTTCCGGAACTCAATGTACACCTTGAAGATGGTGGTGAAACGGGCATTTTGCATATCAAACTTTATAGAACCAGTTCCGTTGGTCTCGAAGAATGTTATCTTGGTCTGGTAGTCAAAGAAGCCCTCGACTTCAGCCCTTGGTATCCTGTACTTCATCCTAATCATCTTCTTGGTGGGATCTCGATCGAATCCCTTGACCTCATAGACCGTGGCATTCTCCAGACCCCTAAAAACCGCATCCCTAAGGATGAAGGACATCCAAATGGGACGATCATGGGAGCAGTTGTACACGGGAATATCGGGCAGAGGGAATATGTCAAAGGGCCGGAAGCCCAGGTGCGGTATACCCCTAGAGAAGTCCCGGATATAGCCATTGATGCTGTCAATCAGACAAGATTCGTTGCTAAAGTGACACTTTTTTATAAGGGAAGCTGTGTAGAAAACAAAAGTTAAATATTAAATAATATATCAGTTAACTTATACCCATGAGATACTTAATATTTACCTTCAACTTCGATCCCCCACGATCGCTACTTACGTAACTGCGATGACGTATACGTAGGTAATGCCTTAATGCCAGGCAGAACCATAACTACGAGTACACAAAGTTGCATCTTGGACTATCTGTTAGCTACAACGGCAATATCTACACTAAAAGTTAGTATAGACAACCCGTCGACTCGAAAGGCCTCCCGTAATTCCCACCGATTAGCATAACCCGATAGATTAGGCCGGCGGTACATCCCCTTTAATGGCACTTGAGGCGACGTCAAATCGGTGCTTTGATCACCAGTGTACTATATATATAAAATATACACTCATCTCCAGATATTCCCTGACGCATTCCACACTCGGGCGATGCAAAGGCCATAATAATGAGCTGGAATGCGAGGGCAGAAATCAAAAACAATACTGCTGCTGCAACATAAACAAATGCGAGTATAAATCTTGGGGCACAGAGCCGACAAAGAAAGCGACACGTAGAAAAATAAGGGATATTTATAAAATATAAACAAATTGATTAAATAATTATTAAGGTTTGTTTTGATATTTAAATACTTTAATAATGGTTTTTAGGTGGTTTAACCTTAGAGTGTACTTGTATCATGTATCTAGCTATAAAATAACTTTATAAATATTGCTACATTATATCAAATTCATCACTACATTGTTCCCCATTTTTCTCCCTGTGTAGAACTCCGATTGTCAGTCAGCGCCTTTTGCATTCCAATGCGTTTTCGAGCGTCTGAAGTGGATTCTAAGAAACTTTTGCAAATGTGCGTGGTGTTTTCTGCATATAAATTGCGAGGGCACAAAGAAGTGTATATGTTATGTGCACATGTGTCACTCCACAAAGAAACAATGCCAAGACTGGGACTGGGACTCTCATTGGAACTCCAAGGGAAAGGAGCCCCCTTGACAGGGGCTAATAGCTAAGGTCAACAATTAAACTCATTCTGTCCGTCTCGAGTGACGCCCCATACCCGGGACTCTGCTTCGACTGTCTATCCGCGTGTCTGACAACTGCAGAGCCATCTATTTGCAATGCATTAATTTTAGATTGCCCCGGAAAAACGACCCTCGGCTGGCAGCAGAAAATCCAAATTCAAATTCAAAAGCAAACTGAAAACCCAAACTGAAACACAGGAAAAATCAATCGCCCGCACTGTCAATGTGCCCGCATTTCCCGTTCCGGAGCTGCTCGTTTTGTTTCAGTCCGCCTCGATGGTATTTTCATTTCATTTCATTTGATTTTATTTTCGGGCACGGACAACAACATTTCATTTCACCTTCCCCGGCCAGGAGTCGATGGCGCGCCAACTATGTAAATATTTGTCACGACCGCACGACAATATTTGTTCAGACTTTGATTCACTTTTTGCGCCGGGCCCCTAGTTCTCGATTGAGTTGTGTCAAAAATGACAGTAACTAACCGAGGTATTTAGCCATTATGTTTATTTATAAGTTTGACTAAGTAGTGCCTAAAAGTCCCCCCGAGTTGCCATTTAATAATTAACTATTTTGAAAATAGTATTTTCCATTGAAATTATTTTTAATGAAGTCTAAATTGTGAAACAATTACTATAAATGATGACAGCTGTGATCTTAATTAACGGAAGAAACCGCTGTTTTTGTTCCACTGAATCAATAGGAAATATTCGTAATATTTAATAATTTACTGATCATTAGTGGGTTTTACGGATACAACTCAATTGAGTTGACTAGCAGAGATCATAGCTTTACTTTTTATATATTGTTAGAGAGCATTTACGATTCGGTGCACCTCCATAATTCCTATTTATATTGTTTTCCTATGTCTTCATCTAGAGAGCCCTACGAAACGGAGAAGTAGTAGATCCAGAGACTCTCCCTTTTTGTTTGTTGTTTTGGCGCTGCAGCACTGTGTCCCTCGTTGAAATGTGTATCTTGTCCCCAGTGCATTTCCGCCCGGAATGCATCATAAAAGTATTTCGAATTAACAGAAGTAAGCGGCAAGCATGCTGGAGATTGTTGGGTAAACAAATATTGACATCGCCATGCGAGCTGCTTATGGGATAAATATGAAATCTCTTTCCTCCGCGAGGCAGCGAGGCAGCACTTGTCAGTCGGGAAAACCTGTCGTCCGTGACGAGTTGCAGCCCCAATCCGCCAATGGCAATCCCAGTGGAATTCAGTCACTTAAACCGCAACCGGTGGCAGGGCAATTATAAATAATTATTTAATTATCAGAACTCTCATTTCAATTGTCCGATTGATTTATTCATAAATTATTTATATTTACCTTAACCTATTATTATTATTTGGTACAAAGATATACTCTTAAAAATTTAAATAAAACTTTAACTTTTTAAGGTCTTTGGGGAATTATTTTCTGAGGTTTATATTATCTTATAGATACTTTTGGATGACTTTTCAACTCAGCAACTTGTCTCAAATTACTCTTAAGTTGTCTCCAGCTTACACACTATTTCAGCAAGTTTTGTTTTATTTTGAAGTTTCCAAAATTCAGCCAGAATGTTTTCGGGGACAACGCCCGCCAAGGCGCAGATGCCAAAGTGCGAGTGCAACAAGCCAGGATCTCCGGACTGCGGGGATATGACCGACAAGATGCGGGCCGAGTACCGTCGCCTGGACATCGAAGACGTCACAGACAGCGTCATGAAAGTGATGCGGATCTGCGGTCTCAAGCCTTGGGAGGTCAAGCTGGCCGCCGGTGTCATTCGGAGGTCCTTTACGTACTTCGAGGAGATTGTGGAGAAGATCGATCGTGTGCCCCGCAAGCGCTTTGGCAAGGAGAGCTTCCTCCACGGCCTGGCCCACGTGGCTCAGATGTCGCGCATCGACGCTCAGATGGCTTACGCTATAGTGAAACGCGCCTTTAAGGTAGGTTACTCTTAGGAAAACCCCCAAGGATTAAGGATCCTTTTCCCGCAGGCCTTTTACTACGGCACAGGAGTGGCTGGACGACGCTACGCCTGCCTTCAGGCGAAACTGCAGCACGGAGATGAATGCATGTGGCTGCATGCTGCCCACCGCACGGCGGCGATTCACGCGGTGTTCAACGGACTCATGGTCTCGGAGCAACGGCTATTCGAGGAGCGGATCGAATGCGTCTACAAGGCTCTCGTCGACGTCCTGAAGATGCGCATTCTCTGGGAGAACGACATGGTCTGCAGCTGCGGCCAGATGTCAGCGGGGCCTTCACGGACCACTTGGGGCAAGCTCGTCTCGCAGGCGGACTCCGTCTACAGCGTCGAGATAGAGCTGCTTTACCACCAGGAGAAGATGGGCATGAGCAGCGCTGCCTCAAAGTCCGCTGCACGGACGCCGACAGCCAACCAATCGCGGGGTGTGAGCTCCGCCTCCTCGCGGCACAACCATGGCCTCAAGAAGGGCAAGCACACGCCGTCTAACAAGCAGACTCCCCTGGAGCCCAGTTCCGTCAGCCTGTTCGACAAGCCGCAGTGCAACTGTCCGAGGCTCCGCTGCTGGCAGGAGCACGGCGAGTCGCGGGAGGCACCGGAGATCTCGGCGGAGTGCAGCCAGGGACCGTACATCTGCCGCTGGCTGGCCTGGGACGGCGAGGAGGATGAGTTCCCCGAGCACCGCGTTCCCCCACCGCCAATGGTGGACCTGTGTCCGCCCTGTTCCGATGGTGAGCCCTGCGATCCGGAGTGTACCTGCACCTGCGAGTTGTGCACCTGCCGGCCGGCCTTCAGCGAGGAACTCGAGGAGGAGCATCTGGGCGAGAAGCTGTCCAAGAGCGGAGTCGAGGACCATGACACTGACTTCTGCTGGGTGGGTCCGCTCCGTGGCAGCAGCCGCGAGCGAATGGCTCGACAGCGGGCCAGAGAGGAACTGCGAAAGGCGGAGAATGAGGTTGAGGAGGAAGGCGAGGAGGAGGAGTTCCAGTGCCGCTGCACCTGTCAATACAAGCACTGGGCCTATCCGCATCTCTTCACCTACCTGACGGACTTCAAGGACAAGCAGCCGGAAGAGAAGGAGCCCCAGCAGCAACCGGAGCCGGAGAAAAAGGTGGAGTCGTCGGAGAGCGAGGACCTGCTCTCCAAGCCGCCGCCCTATGGCATCTCTGAGGCCACCTACCGCTGCTGGGTTAAGCCCAAATCCTCGGAGAGCGAGTCCAAGGAGTCAAATGAGGAGCTAAAGAAGCCTCCTCTTGTGTGGGTCCTGGCAAACAAGCCAACGCCCGCGCCTAAGTCCGAGGCCCAGATTACCATTAAGAGACAGCATGTGGAGAACACTCAGGTGGCACCTCCTCCGGTAGCTGCGCCTCTGCCCAAGGCTCCTGTTCTGCCCAAAAAGCCTGCTCCCACTCCAGCACCCGGCAAGCCACCTCTGGCTCCCCAAAAGCAGGAGGAGGAAAAGGATGAGAAGCTCACCAAGGAGGACATCCTTGACATAATTGGCTTAAGGTTTAAGCAGAAGAAGTGACTAACCTGGAAGTCATAAGACAAGTGAATGTTAATGCGTAAATCGGAAATATAATTGTATTTGTGCGAGTAAATATGCTAAAAAATTGCTTAATTAATTAATAATAATAATACAACATTTGAAATGTTTCAATATTTTATATCAATTACATTTGAAATCTATTTACAATGCATTTCAGCTGGGGCACAAAGATTAATTAATGATTTAAATGTAAGTTCAAAGTTCTCCTGGCTTCCAGGAAAAGCAATAATATTTTCCCTCTCATTGCTGCATTGCACTATGGGGAATTTGCCCATTTTTGTGGTATTAATTAATAACTTGTAAACTAAATAAGATTTTTGGAAACGGTTTTTTTATTATGATTATAGACACCGTTAGAAATATTTTTTTGGAAAAATGGGCGTGGTTCCGCCCACCCAACATTTTTTTTTTTATTTTTTAAGTAGACTGACAATAATGCAATGATGCAATGCAAAGAATATGATTGGAAAACAATTGAAAATTACAAATTTTCTTAGTTTTTAAGCTCTTTGGCATGCGAAACGGTTATATCCTCATAAGATTGATCGATGACTTCAAATTTGCATGGTAAAAGGCTTATAACTTTTGTGGTAAGGGCCACATGTTTATGTTTTTGAATTCTCTTCATAAGGTTTGTTGAAAAAAAAACAGGATCTAATAAATCTAATGCTCTATTGAAAACATTCGTGAAAATATTGACTCTACTATGCTGACGTGCCTGGTGCAGTTTATTAGCCTTATAATAGTATGTTTTATTGCGTGCTTCTGACGCTTCTTCGTCATAATAGCCGACCGGAGGTATATTGCTTTATTTATTTTCCAATTATTGGTTCTCAATAACATTGAATTTGCCAATATAAAGTTTTAATGGTAGCATCCAATATTTATGCTTATTTTGAAAATGTTTTTTGGTCCTATTGCCTATTTTTCTATTTAAATTTTAAATTT